>ML254080.1:47789-74249 GCA_005239495.1 Nicotiana undulata
GAGTATGTAAGGCACATAAATAAATACATAAGAGATATGGATGACATATAGAGTATATGACTCAACCTATATGTCTGGATAATTCTGTAAATAATAAATCACTTTTAGCATCATGCATATACGTATGAATGTCATGTCGTGCATAGGTATATGTTTCATAACATCATCAGCCTCTGAGGGCATCCCACCATATCACATCGTCCACTGTGGAAAAAATCATCATCGTATACCAGCTGATCAGGTGGTGGTGCGTATATAACGCCATAACCTTTCCCATATCCATATACATATATAGACATACATATATACGCGTATATAACGCCGTTTGAATCATATTTCAGCCACTGTGGGCAACATCATCATCATATACCGTAACCTTTTCCCATATCCCATATACATATATTTACATATATACGCGTATCTAACGCCATCTGGTCATGTGTCAATGCACATGTATGAAATGCATGAAAAGTACGTAATAATCTCAATATTCCTTCCAGATAAACTTTTCCAACTGCGTATTATTCTGAGACCCATGAACAGAAAATAATAATAATTCTCATGGGGAATCAAGAATATAGACACCCCTACTATTTCTATGAATAGAGTAATTTATAGAACCTGTGTATTTGCTCGTTTCTTTAGTATAATTTGGACCATGCCAAAAGAAAGAAGGGATAACCTTAACAACCTGAAGTAGGGGAAAAATCGATATGATACTCTTGGGAAAGATTGCACCGTGCTTCCTTTAGTTACAACCATCTGATTGTAAAAAAAAATTGAATCTTTGGGGTTTTCACTTTCACTACAACCCCTTATATCCATATACCAAGAAAATTTATTTGGGTTTTTCATATTATATAAATATTTTTACAATAATGAAGATTACCTTTTTCTGAGAGGGCACAAAAGGCTATTAAACGACTTGAAGCAAACCCATCTAAGAATAGGCCAGTGATAATCATCTGAGACTGAATATGTTTGTGTTGAGTCATGTATTTGCATTTGGTTTCTAAAAGTGAAAGTAGTCGATTGGTTTGGACAAAAATATGCTTTGTTCTCCATTTGCATTGGGATTCTTCAACAGAAAAAAAAACTACAACATGTCATGAAGATTAGTAGGTGAAAGAAGTGGATTCTCAAGAGGAAAACTATTTGAATTAAACTAACGTCAATTTCCTAAATACAATTGATTACCACCATGAAGAAAAGATAAGTTGAAATTATATATACTGAATGGGTGTGGCACACATTAGTTGCCACTTTTTAATTTAAGTGATGAGTCACTTTATATGTTTAGGGGTGCTGCCACGTTAAAGCCTTTTAGACTTATCCAGTATACTAATTAATCATTCACTAGTTATCAATTAACTAGTTAATTCACCCATTAACAAATAATTAACCAATTACCTACATAATTAAGAATTATCTTAAATTACTTAAAATACTACTTGCTTTTCACATACTTTATACACCTTACTATCATGGTCCTGTGGTACCTTGTATGACACTAGCCGCCGTATTTTATCCCAACATGCCAAACTTGGACGAAAAATCATTTTCTTTGACTTGCTTCCCCTCTCACCTTCACGAATTTACTCATTACTTGTTTGAAATAGCAAAATCCTAATAATCTCCAAATAATATTTTCCTTGGACCGATATCAATTACCTTACGACAAATTCAACGTACAATACTACAGGGTGCAACGTCGTCGTAATTCAATATTGTGAGACGTAATATCGATGTAACATTGCGGGGCGTAACATCATTCTCCCCTTTGGAACATTCGTCCTCGAAGGTTGATTGATGCTCTTATCATTTTCATAGCTTATAGCTCTTGTGAATACCTTAATACTTTCATTGCCAATTAGGCAGTTGTTTTGTGAATAAATCCAAAGGCCAGGGAATTCGCCCCTTTAGGCCTCTTTCTCACACCACAACTTATAGTCGGAATCCTTCCAATCTCGTAACTGTTGCTACCTTCGATCATGCAGCCTCTACGACTTTGACCCTGTAAATGCGCTTATGCGACACTTCTTTTAGGCCATACTATACCATAACTTTTATTTCGATTTACTGTTACTGAGGTATGCGACCAACTCCAGGTTATTCTCTCGCTGCTTATCATGTATGTATAAATCTAAGTCCTTTAATGCTTCCTCGTTATTGTTCATCTTAAGAATGACGACCCACTCTCATCTCATATTTTGTAACCCTTATCCAACCATTGTTGATTCACCTTGATATTGATCTACACTCTACCAATGATAACTTGAAACCTCTTACATAATCATTAGGGCTTACGTTGAGTCGTGGAACATTTGAAGTTATTGTCTTGAACCACCTGGGGGTGATACAATACTATACTTTCATAATCATATTTCATAGAATCTCAGTGTGATTTACCTTACGTTGGTATTTTAATACTTACAATTCATGAAATCTTCTTCAAGTCATTACTCAATCGAAGGACCATACGTTATCCTTTATCTATCACAATTATGCCTTCATTCTACTATTGGAGTAGCATTCCATCTCTTCTAAATGCATTTAGTCTTATACTCATTTGAGTTCATTTATGCTATACTGAGATTTGTATAACTTATAGAACCCATAAGCTCTCTTGTTTTCAAGGTCTTAATCCCGATGGCTTATCCACTTTCGTCACCTTCTCACTTGCCCCCTTTTTTTTCCTTACTTCTGTCTTGCAAAACCCTTGTCGCTCTACCACACTTTAGCTTGTCGACCTACACATATCTTTTTCATACTACTTGCAATCTCCTTTCAACTTGCTTGCACCATAGATTTCCTTATGTTATTCTGGAACGTCAAGCAAGACATCACATCGTCTCTAATTCCTCTTTAATCTCTTAGCTATAAATCTTGATACCTAGACCATAGGCTGGAAGATATGCTACTGACGATGCCGTTATTATTCTTAGATGTTGAATCCCTTCACTTTTAGCCTTTCATCCGAAGTATGGACTATTCACGATCTTCTGTCTTTGAGTATCTCGTACGTTGTTCACCTTTACCTTACCTACCTTAAAATCTCGCATCGTATCTTCTATCTCTTTCATGAACTCCCTCCCATGTAGGTATAATTCACGTCCATAACTTGAAGCTCTATTATAATGCTTGCACCTCTGGTGTATACATAATCTGGTAGGAGCTTCATAATGACTTCTTATGAGGCTGGTACTCTTCAGTTGGCTTCTTCGTAGAGTCGTTATAAAATATGGCTACTAAAGTATCTCTCTTATACATCTTCTATGTAAGAGTGATCCCGAGGTCTATATTCTCTTGGTACATTCCTGTTTTACTTAGTCTATGTAACTCTTTAGTTTCCTCTTCTTTCTGATCAGCCTTTAGGTAGGCTTAAGTTATCTTCCGATCTACGGCTCCTGGTATTCGTTCTTACTTTATCCTTCCATAGGTGCTAAGGGATGTTCATGATAAAATCCTTTAATGATTCAATCCTTTTTCTATGACTTGGACCCAATTCCTTCTTTTAACTTATACCGGAGTCTTCTATGGCTGATCATTTATCAAATAATTACTTTCGTTCCATTTCAGCTTTCTTCAATTGTAAGCAATTGCTTTTCCTGGTCTTTTTCCCCCTTTTGCGTGCATACTTAGCTTATCTGAGTTCTCACGCATGTCGTATTTCCTCAACTAGTCTTTCATGTAGTACTTAGGAGAACCCTTTGACTCTCGTAAAGCTGTGAGCTTATTACGGACCTTTTGACATCCTTCCTTGCCTATAATTATCTGTAGTTTCTTACCTCCGTGCCCTTGTGCTTGTAGGGTTGCTTCTGAACTGATGTTTTGACTGCCTTCCCAGTGGTACTTTCTTTTATCCCCGTAACACTCTTACGGTACCTTTAACTACCTCGACTCTTATTTGAATATATCTCAAGTGTTATAATGACATTACTGCGAGGCTGAATCCTCCATGTTGGGGGTTTACTATACTTATCTTGCATGATCTGCTGATTTGTCTGTAACTTCTTGTCTAGTCATGACTAGTCTTTTCCGGAATGAACCACTAACTCTTCGTCGTCCCATTCTCATATACATATTCCGCGTAATCTTTCTTGGGTTATTCCCTTTATCTAACTTACCTCTTGCATTGGCTCTTTATCAATAACCTTCCAGGAAGGAACCCTTACTTCCTTTTTGTGATGTCGTGCTTATATAGCGTTCTAGAATCATATCATATCTGTAGGATTCGGATAAGTGCAATCTCATCCCTTTCTTATTTTTTATCGCATTCTTCCTTTATCATTCCATATTTCCCCCTTTAGGGGAGTACTAAGACTTGGAGCTACGACGACCCGCCTATAGATGTTTTTCCTCTCCATCTTTGACGTCTTTTCGCATCGTCAATGACCCTTACTCGCCTTGCGGTAATCCTTTTGTACCAAGGATAACAAAATTCCTCACTCGCAATGGTGGCACTTAGTGATCCCTTAACCTTAACTTTGCTTATATTGCTTGCTTTAGGGAAGCGTTTTCCTGACTGACCTTTAAAGGTTATTCTTCTGTCGTCCATTCTATTATCGCCGGAAGGCAACCTCTAAAATTCTCATAATGCTGACTATTATCAAATCACTCAGTCCCTAATTCATGTTTACCTTATCTTGTTCACCAGCCCATACTGATCTCTATTATTCTGGGGTTTAACTCTTCCTCCTATTTCTCGAAATGAGGATATAACTTTATGGCCTATATTCTTTTGTTACCTCAAGGCCTATCACTTCTCGTCTTTTCCTTCACTTGACTATCGACTCTGGAATACTGTCATCTTCTTAATATGCCTTCGTCATCCATGTATCACACCTTACTCATAATACTTCATTAACTCTATTCTTATTTCCCACTAACATTTATGTCTATCACTTCATTCTTGGTAACTCGAACAAGACATTCCTTTGCTTTTATCTCCCCTTGCTCCATATAGGTATCCCATAAGGAGATCTATTATCACATTTTTAATATCCTTCCAAAATGTAAATTAGCGCAAACAATCCATCCATCATTTTGGGTTACTCTAACCCCATCCGGATCCTGCTATCTCATCCTTCTCTTAAACCATATCCGTTAGCTCCCATAGGGCATGACTGAGATAGGTGTGGCCGATTGTACGTACATATGTTACTGTTGAAGGTAACTCAAAATGCTTATATCTCCCTTCCTGAATGATAAATAATGATAATCTTTATTAACTGGGTACCTCGTACCCTTCTTCACATTGCTTCTTTTACTTGCTGAAACTTGTGTCTAACTTCCGATTCCGTTATTCCTTTTTACCGTAAGAGTGGATAAGTATTCTTTCCTTAAAGCTCCTTATCAAGAACCTTACACCTTTTAGTACACGCATGATCTACCGAAGACCTCACATTTACTCATCATAAGCAAGATGCAAAATCGAGTTCCTCTAACTCAACACTTCCACAGTTATATCCCTTATTGACCGTCTTTCTGAATGTAGGCATCGTCTTATTACGAATAAAATAGAATTTCGAAATTTGAATTCTTATAAGCGAGCTCTACCACACGATCTAGAGTAAGAAGAAAGAGTTACAGTCCTAAATGCCCTGTAGCCTCCTGCTTATAAGTGTGGTGCACGACACACCCATAAACAAGACTCTACTAGACACGGCTTGTAGAATCCCTAGGACAGAACTTCTCTGATGCCATTTTTGTCACGACCCAAACCGATGGGCCGCGGCACCCGGTACCTTACTCAACCGAGCACCAACGTAACGTATCTTTCTTATTACATCATCATATACACGTGACATACGAGCCTAATAGGCCAACATACTCATTTATAAACTCAAAACATAGGCCGACAAGGCCGTACAATCTTTCACGTACACGACATATGTCTACAAGCCTCTAAGAGTACATAAATGTCATAAAGGTCGGGACAGAGTCCCGCCATACCAAACATTACACGTCTAAATCATACTAACCAAACAAGCAACTCCGAAGCAAATGGAGTGCACCAACATCTTCCGCTGAGCTGATAGCCTACTTGGAGGGATCTCGACCTGTCTATCGGGACCTGCGGGCATGAAACGCAGCGTCCCAGGAAAAAGGGACGTCAGTACGAATAATGTATCGAGTATGTAAGGCACATAAATAAATATATAAGAGATATGGATGACATATAGAGTATATGACTCAACCTGTATGTCTGGATAATTCTGTAAATAATAAATCACTTTTAGCACCATGCATATGGGTATGAATGTCATGTCGTGCATAGGTATATGTTTCACAACATCATCAGCCTCTGAGGGCATCCCATCATATCATATCGGCCACTGTGGGCAAAATCATCATCGTATACCAGCTGATCAGGTGGTGGTGCGTATATAACATCATAACATTTCCCATATCCCATATACATATATAGACATACATATATACGCGTGAATAACGCCGTTTGAATCATATTTCAGCCACTGTGGGCAACATCATCATCATATACCAGTTGATCAGATGGTGGTGCGTATATTACGCCGTAACCTTTTCCCATATCCCATATACATATATTTTTATATATACGCGTATATAACGCCATCTGGTCATGGGTCAATGCACATGTATGAAATGCATGAAAAGTACGTAATAATCTCAATATTCCTTCCGGATAAACTTTTCTAACTGCGTATTATTCTGAGACCCATGAACAGAAAATAATAATAATTCTCATGGGGAATCAAGAATATAGACACCCCTACTATTTCTATGAATAGAGTAATTTATAGAACATGTGTATTTGCTCGTTTCTTTAGTATAATTTGGACCATGCCAAAAGAAAGAAGGGATAGCCTTAACAACCTGAAGTAGGGAAAAAATCGGTATGATATTCTTGGAAAAGATTGCACCGTGCTTCCTTTAGTTACAACCATCTGATTGTAAAAAAAAAAATTGAATCTTTGGGGTTTTCACTTTCACTACAACCCCTTATATCCATATACCAAGAAACTTTATTTGGGTTTTCCATGTTATATAAATCTTTTTACAATAATCAAGATTACCCTTTTCTGAGAGGGCACAAAAGGCTATTAAACGACTTGAAGCAAACCCATCTAAGAATAGGCCAGTGATAATCATCTGAGACTGAATATGTTTGTGTTGAGTCATGTATTTGCATTTGGTTTCTAAAAGTGAAAGTAATCGATTGGTTTGGACAAAAATATGCTTTGTTATCCATTTGCATTGGGATTCTTCAACAAAAAAAAAAAAACTACAACATGTCATGAAGATTAGTAGGTGAAAGAAATGTATTATCAAGAGGAAAAGTATTTTAATTAAACTAACGTCAATTTCCTAAATACAATTGATTACCACCATGAAGAAAAGATAAGTTGAAATTATATATACTGAATGGGTGTGGCACACATTAGTTGCCACTTTTTAATTTAAGTGATGAGTCACTTTATATGTTTAGGGGTGCTGCCACGTTAAAGCCTTTTAGGTTTATCCAATATACTAATTAATCATTCATTAGTTATCAATTAACTAGTTAATTCCCCGTTAACAAATAATTAACCAATTACCTACATAATTAAGAATTATCTTAAATTACTTAAAATACTACTTGCTTTTCACATACCTTATACACCTTACTATCATGGTCCTGTGGTACCTTGTATGGCACTAGCCCATAAATACCGAGTACTTTAGCTCTGGCCGTATTTTATCCCAACATGCCAAACTTGGACGAAAATTCATTTTCTTTGACTTGCTTCCCCTCTCACATTCACGAATGTACTCATTACTTGTTTGAAATAGCAAAATTCTAATAATCTCCAAATAATATTATCCTTGGACCGATATCAATTACCTTACGACAAATTCAACGTACAATACTACAGGGTGCAACTTCGTCGTAATTCAATATTGTGAGACGTAATATCGACGTAACATTGCGGGGCGTAACAGTATTTTCGTAGTTTGTAGCTAGATTGATATCTAAGATGATCAACAATTGAGATTTTATATGATTAAGAACTAAAATTAATTAAGTCTCTAGATCTAATTGACTCATGACAATTGAACAAAAGTAAGCAAAGAAGATATCAGTGGAAGAAAATAGGGGTTGATCGGATAGGTGTAAGATACTTGTTTGGGAATTAACTCTAGTTGATTCACTTCTAAGGTTCAAGTGAGTCTCTCGGATTCACTCAATTATAGTCAAACGTCCAGTAGAAACTCCCCTCTCGATTACGTCTCAACCTCACGATATAAACTAAGTTAAGCTTGGTGAAGATATGCAAGAATTCGTAGTCGATTAGTCTTCAGGAGAACTTCTTTGATTATCTTTGATTATACTCCTAACTAGGTCTAAACAATAATTCAACTAGCCTTTTTCGATTACTATGAAGAATCAATTAATTCAACCAACAAAATAATGCAATTATATCACAAGTTACACCTCTTTCGATTACATAAGCATGTGAATATCTACGCAACAATTAAAACACCCAAAATTATCAATACATAAACCAGAGTTAATATCCACAAACAATTCTCAAACCACCAAATTCATCAATCCCTAAGGAAGAATTAGTACATGGATGTGGAGGAATTCATAAGTTTAAGTCAAAGGAAAACATAAAACATCCAAACCCTTGCCTGAGTGAGGATGAATGGTGAAATCCTTGTGCTCTTGATTCTCCCTCTCCTCCTTAGCTTCCTTAGGTCAAAATTATGTCAAAAGTCCTCAAAATACCGTTTTTCATGTATATATACCAAGTAGGGTTGGGCCCAAATAAATACACCTTCTCCTACACGAAACAAGACACTTTTCCTGGATAGGACGTGCGCAGTCGCGCACCTGGAAGTGTGCTCGTGCACTTGGTCGCACATTTTTTACCTTGTTCTGTCTCCAGTGCGCGCCCAATGCGCGACCACTGCGCAGACGCGCAGGTGGGTGGCGTTCTGTTGGGAATTTGGGAAAACATAATACACGAAAGTTTTAGCCCTTTTAAATAGCTTTCCAACGATATATTGTAGAGAACAAACGGAGTTTCGACCGAAATATTATGTGCATTTTACTGAACAATGCGCAATATGCGTGCTCGATTCTTTGTTTCGTTGCACTATCATCTGTTGATCCTCGAACACGATCCCAACTTAATATTTGGGCTTTTACCCAGCCTTCAAAGCTCCATAATAGATTGAATTCATACTGTAACATCTACATAGCTCGGGATCACTCCTACATGGTATAAAACACACAATTAGTGCAAAACACTAGCGATTAAAGCTCCAACTCAATTAAAGTGCAGTAAATTAGAGTGCAATAAGCGACTAAAACACAAGATTATAGCCTACCATCAACACCCCAAAGTTAAACCGTTGTTCGTCATTGATCAATCGAACTACACCTTATAAAGACACGGCCTTTTAAACGACTCTCCTAACTCATCATACCAAGAATATTTAAAATAGACTAAGCACAATAGTGTAACATCTTCACCTCAAGATTTGACTCACAAGTACCACGCATTTTTCACAACCCGCTCACTTACTGTAACATAGAGATCAACGACATTATCTTTCCTTCATGAATCAAGTGCCCTCACCCAACAATAGCGAGTAGTTCCACACATAATCAAATTTATGAACAATTAGGAACTTAACAAGGAACGGATTCACTCACTCTCAGAAATAACATTCATATGCTACAAAAGATGCACCAAAGGCTTGCCCGTAGTGTACCGCTCAACTAATCGAGTTCATTAAGTCAATGATTAAATAGGACTTTAAATGATTATAATTTAGGCCGCGGGACGAATATGATACATTTAGATATAAGAGTGACTACACCTCCCTAAGCACTTTAATACATACATTTCATTGTTCAAACCCCACACTTTTGTCAAACATACTCCCCCTTAACATCAACATGCATTACTCCCTAATCTTTAAGAACAAATACATCAAGAGTTGCACTATCAAGGAATATTTGTTCAGAATTATACAATTATTTTTCTTTCCCTTTTCTTTAATTCGAGTGGCTCTTACATTTTTCAACACAATGTACCTTTCTCCTTTTTTCAATAGCTACTCAAAAGCCAAACCAACCACCACACGCTTCAACTTTTACATACGTCACCACAATACCTTTCAGATAACATAGTTATCAGTGTTAAATACCCTCAAATCAAATTTTATATATGTTACTTACCTCAAAGCGCGCAAATCAATACTTCAAGAAGCCCTTGCCACGCGAATCGGCTCCGAGTGACTCGAATCTAGCCAAATCAACTTAATATCATCAATATAAACTATCATAAACAATTCCAAATGATAAAGCTAACTCTTGAATAATATATGCAAAGTCAACCAAAAAAGTCAACTCCGGGTCCGAACTCCGGAACCCGACAAAATTCAAAACCCCGAACATCCATTTAATTACGAGTCCAACCATACTACTTTCATCCAATTCCCACCTCAAACCGACCCCCAAATTGTTATATCTCACTAACCAACCACATAGTCTAAAATCCCCAAATTTCACTTTAAATTCACATAAACTACGTATAAAATCAATGGGTAATCAATATCTAACATCAAAAGTGATTAAACTTCACTTACCTCTTCAATTGTAGCAAAAGTCTTGCAAAAATCGCCCTTAGTCGAGCTCCACAATTCCAAAATGAGATAAATGACCAAATCCTCACTTTATGTTCTACCCAGTGATTCCCGCATCTGCGGTTAATTTAGTCGAACTTGCGACATCGCTTTTGCGGTCAAAACTCCGCTTCTACGAAAACCACTTAAGACCCGACCATGCGCACCTGCGGTCCTATTTTCTCACCTTCAAGACCGCTTATACGATCCACTCTCCACATATGCGGATTCCCAGCTTCCGTCCAAATCCTTCTTCTACGCCCTAGCTTTCGCAGATGCGAAAACTACCTCGCATTTGCGATCCTCCCCAAATCCAGCCTAGCCCGCTTCTGGGCCCATCTTCTGCATTTGCAAACTCGTATCTGCAGATACTCGTCCGCACCTGTGGACTCATCCTAGACCAGCCTTATCCACACCCGCCTCCACAGGAGCTTTTGCGGCGTCGCACATGCGACAAATCCCTCGCAGGTGTGATTGCACCAGAACTCCCAAGCTTCAACAATACTTCAAAGTCCAAAAATGATCCGCCAACCACCCAAATCACACCCCATGCCGCTGGGACTCCATCCAAACATACCAAAAAGTCCTATAACACAATACGAACTTACTCGAAGCCTCAAATAACATCAAACAACATCAAAATCGCGACCACACCCCAATTCAAGTCTAATGAAACTAATGAACCTCTAACTTCCAAAACTCGTTTCGAACCATTTCAAATCAACTCCAAATGACCTAAATTTTTGGATGTGAGTCCCGAATGTCACAACGTACTTATTCCAACTTTCGGAGCCAAGATTTGAACTTGATATCAACAAAGTCAACTCTTGGTCAAACCTTTCAACTTTCCAAGCCTTCAACTTTCCAACTTTCACAAAAAAAAATTAAATCTATCTACGAACCTCCAAATCAATATCTGGACGTATGTATAAGTCAAAAACTATCATATGAAGATACTGGAACCATCAAAACACCATTCCGGAGTTGTCTACCAAAAAGTCAAACTCCGGTCAACTCTTTCAGCTTGGGCCTTCAACTTTGGAGCTAAGTGTCTCAATTCCCTCTAAGACCTTCTCGAAACCAATCCAACTAGTATTACACCACGTAGTATTGCACGTTGAATTTTTCGTAAGAAAATTGACATAAGTTCAAGAACAAGATTGTTTTTGAGCTTATAAGTATTTATGCTATTTATAACAAGTGATAAGTAAAGTCGTGAAGGTGAGTGGGTACACGGGTTGAAGAAAATGAGGTTGGTCGAAGTTTGACATTTTGGGATGAAATACGGTCCAAGCTATAATACCCCATATTTCTAGACTAGTGTCATACAATATACCACATGACCGTGATAGAAAGGTGTATAAAGTGTGTTAAAAGTGATTCATAATTAAGTAATTTGAGATTAAGAAATTGATTAAGACTATTGAATAATTATTTTATAAACAAAATCAAGTAGATTATTGACAAGTGGCAGCCAAAGGCAAATCTATACATTATACACAAGTGTCAATGATGATAAGATAAAGGTGTACTATATATATACATGTGTAAATGGTTTTTTTATGACTAACCAAATTGGGATTCAATTAATGATATGTGTAAGTGGTTAAGGGTCCCTTTTAAAATATATTTTACTACTTTGTTGGCTTCCTCTATATATATATATATAGAAGGTGCTCCACATTAATATTATATATACATAGAGACACTATATACATTTTCTTAACATCTTAAAGTAGAGAAAGCTTTCTTTAGGAATATTCGGGCAGCAACATTTTATGTACTTTTTTAGAAGATAAATCACATTTCTTCTCAACAAAAAGATACTAAGTCCTACGACTAAGGCGAACGCGAAGAAACATAACAATTATACTCACGCCGGTTTCCTTTAGCGGATACGAGTTGAGATCTTGAGCAAGTGGGTTAAGACCAGGTATGTTAAAGGTTATCCCTTCTTTTCTTTTAGCATGCTCCGTACGATACAAATGAAATGAGCAAACGCACAACTTTCATAATTATTTCTATTCATAGAAGTACTAGGGTGCCTATGTTCTTGATTCCCCATGTGTCCTAACAAGGGTCTTAGAGAATACGTAAGTTGATAAAGTTTATTTCATGATATTAATCAAAGGCATAATTATTTTCATTCCAAGAGATCTTATTGACTTGCTTCATTATGCATGCATTCATTTATACATGTATATTGACCCATGACCATATGGCATTATATACACGTATCTTATATGTATATGGGGTATGAGGAAAGGTTATGGCGTTATATACGCACTACCACCCGATCAGCTGGTATACGTTGATGATTTCGCCCACAGTTGCCGAGATGATATGATGGGATGCCCTTAGAGGCTTGATCATGTTATGTAAGCATATACCTATGCATCATATGATATTTATACGCATATGCATGACTATATAAATACTAAATTATTTAAAGAGCTATCTAGAATTACGAGTTGACTCATTTACTCCATGTTTCTTTCATGTCCCTTATATATTGATTTACATGCCTTACATACTCGGTACGTTATTCGTACTGACGTCCTTTTGTTGTGGATGTTGCATTCATGCCTGCAGGTATAGATAATAAGTTTGACGAGCCCTCATAGTAGATGAGGTTAGCATTCAACGAAGGATCGGTAAGACTCCAATTCATTCGGAGTGCAACCGAATCTATAAGTCATTGCGTCAAAGTTTTGCTACAGACTTATGGGTAGGCCGGGTCCCTGTACCGATCATGTGTTGATGTCAATTACTCTTAGAGGCTTTGTAGACACATGTTTATTATATATAGTACGTCAGAGACCTTGACGGCCCATATGTATTCATGTATTAAGTACGATGGTTCGTTGATACAATATTTGCCCACTTACAAGTGTACATTATGAGTTGTGGTCGTGTTGACCCATGATAGTTACAAAGAAATGAGTTCAGCCAACTCGAACTATGTATGTTCTAGTTTTGGTTCAACGATCATGAATTACAGAACGATTCGCTCGGGCCAGCATGGCACCGGGTGCCAGCCATGCCTACCCTGGTTTGGGGCGTGACAAAGTGGTATCAAAGCAATTTTGTTCTAGGGAGTCTACAAGCCGTGTCTAGTAGAGTCTTATTTATAGGTGCGTTGTGCACCACACTTATAAGTAGGAGGCTACAGGGAATTTAGGATTGTCACTCTTTCTTTTTACTCCATATCGTGTGGTAGAGTACCCAACTCACGTCGAATTGCCCTCCAAAAGTGTGAGGTAAACTGCGTACCTCGATCAAAAATGATATACATGGGCACACCGTGAAGGCGAACAATATTTCGAATATATATCTCTGCCAACCACTCTAAAGTATAAGTACTTGCCACCGAAATGAAATGTGCTGATTTAGTCAGCCTATCCACAATAACCAAAACTGCGTCGAATTTCCTCTGAGTCCATGGGAGTCCAACAATGAAGTCCATAGTGATACGCTCCCACTTCCACTCAGGAATCTCTATTTGCTGAAGTAACCCACCAGGTATCTGATGCTCATATTTCACCTGTTGGAAATTTAAACAACGAGACACATAATCAACAATATCCTTTTTCATCCTTCTCCACCAATAGTGTTGCCGCAAGTCCTGGTACATCTTGGCTGCACCCGGGTGAATAGAATACTTAGAACTATGAGCCTCCTCAAGGATCAACTCACGAAGGCCATCAACGTTAGGTACACATAGATGACCATGCATCATCAATACACCGTCATTTCCAACTATAACCTTCTTGGCACCACCGTGCCGAACTGTGTCCCTAGGGACCATCATCCTGCCGATGTTGGATAAGCTAAAATAAAGAAGACTGAGCAATTGTACAAGCTAGAACACTGCTGGGTGAAATATCCAACCTCACGAACTGATTAGCCAAAGTCTGAATGTGTGAAGCCAACGGTCTCTCACTGACTGGAATAAATGCAAGGCTGCCCATACTCATCGACTTCCTACTTAATGCATCGGCCACAACATTGGCCTTCCCGAGATGATATAATATAATGACATCATAATCTTTCAATAACTACAACCATCTCTTATGTCTCAAATTAAGATCCTTTTGCTTGAACAAGTACTGGAGATTGCGATGGTCTGTGAAAACCTCACACGGCACACCATAAACATAGTGCCTCCAAATCTTTAGTGCATGAACAATGGCTGCCAACTCTAAGTCATGAACATGATCATTTTTATCATGGACTTTCAACTGTCGAGACGCATATGCAATCACCCTGCCATCCTGCATCAATACTGCTCCAAGTCTAACTCGGGAAGCATCACAATAAACCGTGAAGGATCCCGACCCTGATGGTAGTACCAACACTGGTGCTTGATAACTAGGGATTTTACCTTAATTTACACTCTTTCTTGCTTAAGTTTTGGATGAAATTTTATGCAAAATAGTCCCAAAGGCTTACTTGTTGTGCTTGTTGCAGGGTTTAGTCAAAAAGGGTGACAAATAATCAAAAACCTGCATAAAAAAGAGTGAACCATGCGCAAGTACCAAGAACAAGCACAAGCAAAGTCCAACTGACCAGTGCGGACCGCAGTCCACTTTGTTCGGTCCGCACTAAAGAGATTCAGAGAGTACTTTTTGAAGGACAAACCACCGTGGACCGCAGTCCATTCTGCGCGGTCCGCACTGAGGAGATTTAGAGCATTAATTTTGAAGGCCAAACCAACGCGGACCGCAGTCCATTTTGCGTGGTCCGCACTGAGGAGATTCAGAGAGCATTAATTTTGAAGTCTAGAAGACCAACGTGGACCGCAGTCCATTTTGCGCGGTCCGCACTGAAACCACTACGGCCGCGGTGCATTTTATGCGGACCGCGGTGGCCAAGTTCAGAGACTCAGTTTTTCAAGCCAAAGACCTCAGCGCGGCCGCAGTCCATTTTGTGCGGTCCGCGGAGACCCCGCAGGGGTATTTTGTCCAGAAAATTTGGCTTAGTATAAATAGTTTATTTTCCCATTTTTAGGTGAGCTTTTGTACTTTGATATATTCAGGAGCTCGTGAACGATATTGTTACGCTATTTTGAGTAATTTTAGAAGTGTTTTTAACATTGAATCCTTCAATTTTAGTTTGTAATTCAATTATATGGGTTATTCTTCATCTATTACTCTGATTTCTTCTCTTATCATGAGTAGCTAAACCCATTAGCTAGGGTTGTGTCTCAAACCTAGTGTGGGTGTTTGATGGGTCCTTTAAATTAAGGCTTAGATGGTTATGGGTAATTGGTATTTGGGCTGATTTATGGTTTTCATGTTAAATTAGTGGTTGCAAACATTAATTGGTGTTTATTTGACTTGGGTTCTTCTTGAGAAAGAGAACTTGAGTCTAGAAAATCAGTCCAACAAGGAATTGGGACGTATTCAAGAGATTGATAGTCCCAATTAACGGGTTAAACCTTGAGATAGTAAAACCCTACTTGAGCATATATTGTTTGTATGATTTTTACACCCAATTGGTCTCGAGAGAGGCAATTAGGGCAAAGCCACTCAATCTATCAAGAGGTATAGAGTGGGTAATCCCGTGCATTAGCTATATCACAATCCCCTTTATGACATCTTTGCCTTAGGTATTGGAATCCCGTTGAGTACTCACCTTTGAGAAAGTCATAGCCCTAGTCCTCTTTATCTATTAAGAAAACATTCAAAAAGACATTAGTTAGTTTATTAGCTATTTGCAGTTAGTCTAAACCATAGTTCTAATATAAAACAAAAAGTATGAAAAGTGCAATTAAGAGCACGAAACACTACTAGATCACTTAAGAACTCAACTCCCACAATCGTAACTCCCTGTGGATTCGATCCCAACCCGTTCCGGTAAAAGCTGCATTGACCCTCACTTTGCTACTATTTAGTAGTGTAGGTGGGCGCCGATCACTTTTTGGCGCCGTTGCCAGGGAGTTATAAGGTGTTGATTATCTACGTGGATAGTGGTGTTAAGTGTTTTTCTTTCCTTTTTCTGTTAACTTGTGTGTTGAATCAATTTAGGTTCTAATGGCGGATCCTTTGGGAAACATCATTCTGGGGGAGGAGATATATGACAACCAAGAAGATGAAATAAACCAAGTACCACCTCTCAGACGGGGACGACATGCCAATATAAATGAGGACATTCCAGACTCTCCCCCACCTCCACCTCCCAGAGCAGCCCTTCGGGTCCTTCCAAACGAGGGGTACGCCAGTACTATTGTCTCGCCTAGAATCCGTGCGGGAAATTTTCAAATAACATATGTGATGCTGACACTCTTGGAGCAGCGGTGCTATTTTACCGGAGCCGCCCACCAAAATGCTTACAAGCATCTGAAAGGATTTGTAGATACATGCTGGGGAAGTAAGCAGACGAATGTCTCAGAAGATGCTTTGAGGCTTCGGTTGTTTCCCTTCTCTCTTAGAGAGAAGGCACTTGATTGGCTCGAAAGACTTCCTAACCGCTCCATATCTACATGGGACGAGCTAGCAGACAAGTTCATTGCAAAATTCTTCTCTCCCAGTCACATGGCAGCGCTTAGAGATGAAATATTGGATTTCAAACAAGAGCCAAATTAGCCTTTGCATGAGATTTGGGAGCGCTACCGGACCATGATAAAGGAATGTCCAAACAATGACATGACTAAAGCCATGATTCAGCAGACCTTCTACCGGGGCATAAACACCGTCAATCAATGTGTGGTCAATCAATTGGCCGGTGGAAATTTCATGAAGTTGACTTACCCCGAGGCATGTGAGATCTTAGATGATATGGCTGACATATCGTCAGCATGGCAGAGTAGAGAAAATGTACCTCAGGGTGATTCTGGTGTTAATGGTCTTCACAAAGAACTTCAAGAACATGGGCAAGCAATTGCCGAGCTCACTACCACTATGAACCAACTTGCCAAGGCACAGCTTCAACAATTACAAGAGCCGAAGCAAGTAAATTCCATTGAGGGAGTGAATGTGTTGGTGAACAAAAGGAGACCTCGGGGAAATCCAATGCAAAGTAACAATGATCAAGGTGACCAAGGACCAAATGGGTATAGCCAAGAAGATTCATATTACGATCAAGATGAGGATATCATGTATGCTAATAATTATCAAAGACAAGGGAACAATCAAAGCAGCAATCAAAATTGGAACAACCAAGGCAACAATCAAAATTGGGTTAATCAAAGACAACGCAATTGGAACAACAACAACCAACAGTAGGGGAGCAATAATGATAACAATTGGAGTGGAGGCAATAACAACAACAATTGGGGTGGTAATAGTAACCGAGGGTCGGTCTTTCAAAGGCCCCCGATGTACCAACAACCAAGCAATCCACCCTCGTACCAAGCTCAAGGCCAAAGCTCATCAAGTAATGACATGGGAAGAATTGAACAAATGTTCAAGCAAATGATGGAGTGCAATGCCGACTCCGATGTTCAATTGGCTTCCCACAACACCTCCATTAGAAATCTTGAAGTACAAATGAGCCAAATTTCTCACACCTTGAACACACGCCCAAAGGGAGCACTACCGAGTGATACGGTGGTGAACCCCAAGGGTGGGAACGACAACAATACTGGTCACGCCATGCGGTGACCACAAGAAGTGGAAGAGGGGGTGAGGTGAGTTATTCTATACAAAAGAGAATTGTTGTTGATGATGATGAATTACCAAATGATGAGTTACCAATTGAGGTTGAGAAAGTGGTGGAAGAGCCAACTACTAGTGAGGAGAGAATTGACATTCATGATAATGGGGAGGATTTGCAAAGGGACGTGAACCCGTCTAGGGAACATGTGATTGATATGCCGGAACCGGTGGTCCCAAAAACCAAGGCACCATTGCCTAGGCCCCCTCCTCCATATCCTCAAAGGTTGGCGAAGCAGAAGCAAGAGAATCAATTCAAGAAATTCATCGACATAATGAAGAGTCTTTCCATCAATGTCCCTTTGGTTGAAGATTTAGAGAAAATGCCCGGGTATGCCAAGTTCATGAAGTACTTGGTCACGAAGAAAAGATCTATGGAGTGCGAAACAATAAAGATGACTCACCAAGTGAGTGCCATAGTGCACTGAATGGCACCCAAGCTTGAAGAACCTGGGGCATTTACCATCCCTTGTAATATTGGGAGTGCGGATTTTGCTAAGGCTTTGTGTGACCTTAGAGCTAGCATAAACTTGATGCCATATTCTGTCTTTAAAATATTGGGGATTGGTCAACCTAGGGCTACCTCTATGCGTCTTCAAATGGCGGAAGAACTATGAAGATGCCTCTAGGAATCATTGATGATGTATTGGTGCGGGTTAACAAGTTCATTTTGCCCACGGACTTTGTTATCTTGGATTGCGAAGTGGATTATGAAGTTACCATCATCTTGGGAAGGTCCTTCCTTGCAACGCGGAAGGCCTTAGTTGACGTGGAGGCTTGTGAGCTCACTTTCCGGGTGGGCAATGAAAAGGTTGTGTTCCATGTTTGCAAGTCAATGAAGCAGCCCAACAGCACAGAAGTATGCTCTTTCATGGACCTTGTCACCGAGGTCATTATTGATGATGCAAGCTCTATGATAAATGTTGAAGATCCAGTGGAGGCAACTTTATTGAACCATGATGACATTTTGGTGGATGGCTTAATTAAGAGCACCAATTCTCTACAAGGCATGGGTTCTTATGCATATGGCCCTAGAAAGCTATCCTTGGACTTAGAAAATCGGAAAACTCCTCCGACAAAGCCTTCAATTAAAGAGCCACCTACATTGGAAACGAAGCCACTTCCACCACAGCTAAGATATGAATATCTTGGTCCCTCTCGTACTTTACCTGTTATACTTTCATCTTGCCTAACCGAATTGCAGGTAGACTCCACTCTAAAAGTACTAAAAAGGAGGAAGAAGGCCATAAGATGGACACTTGCTGACATTCGGGGAATAAGCCCCGCATTTTGCATGCACAAAATCATTCTTGAGGATGGAGTAAAGCCTTCTGTAGAACACCAACGGAGGCTCAATGAAGCAATGGTGAAGAAGGAAATAATCAAGTGCCTTGATGCAGGGGTTGTCTACGCAATCTCGAATAGTGCTTGGACTTCTCCGGTCCAGTGTGTTCCAAAAAAGGGTGGCATGACAGTGGTCCAAAATGACAAAAATGAAATTATTCCAACAAGAACGGTCACAGGTTGGCGGGTATGCATGGATTATCGCAAGTTAAACAAAGTGACTCGCAAGGATCATTTTCCCTTGCCTTCCTTGGATTAAATGCTTGACATGCTTGCGGGCAGGGCTTTCTGTTGCTTCTTGGACGGGTATTCAGGCTATAACCAAATCTTGATTGCCCCGGAGGACCAAGAAAAGACTACCTTCACGTGTCTGTATGGTACGTCTACCTTCTTCGGGATGCCTTTTGGACTTTGCAATGCACCCGCCACATTTCAGCGGTGCATGATGGCAATCTTTAATGATATAGTTGAAGACTTCCTCGAGGTATTTATGGATGATTTCGGCGTAGTTGGGGACTCCTTTGATGAATGTTTGAGCAATCTTGACAAAGTCCTCGCCCATTGTGAAGAGACCAGCTTAGTGCTAAACTGGGAAAAATGCCATTTTATGGTGGAAGAAGGGATAGTGTTGGGCCACAAAATCTCGAGAAATGGAATTGAAGTAGACAAGGCAAAGATTGAAGTGATTTCTAAATTTCCACCTCCAACTTTGGTAAAGGGAGTCCGGAGCTTTCTTGGGCATGCCGGGTTCTACCGGCGTTTCATTAAGGACTTCTCAAAGGTGGTCAATCCTCTTTGCAAATTGCTAGAGAAAGATGCTAAGTTCAACTTTGATGAAAATTGTATGAAGGCATTTGAGCTATTGAAGCAAAAGCTCACTTCCACGCCAATTATCACCGTACCCGATTGGAGCTCTCCTTTTGAGCTAATGTGTGACTCTAGTGATGTGGATGTGGGGGCGGTTTTGGGACAAAGGGTGAACAAGATCTTTCACCCCATCTATTATGCTAGCAAAACAATGAACTCGGCCCAAATGAACTACACCGTCACCGAGAAGGAGTTATTGGCAATAGTATTTGCAATGGAGAAATTTTGTCCTTATCTTATGGATGCTAAGGTCATAGTTCACACCGACCATGCCGCACTCCGGTATCTCATGACGAAAAAGGACTCCAAGGCGAGACTCATGTGGTGGGTGTTGTTGCTTCAAGAGTTCGACTTGGAGATAATTGATAGAAAGGGAAGTGAAAACCAAGTTGCCGACCATCTATCCCGATTGGAGGAGCAAGGTCGACCTAGTGATGGGCTTGAAATTGATGATATCTTCCCGGATGAACAACTTCTTTATGTGTTAATGCAAGAAATGCCATGGTTTGGGGACATTGCCAACTATATTGTCACTGGTGTTGTTCCTCTTGAGCTCTCTTCCAACCAAAGGAAGAAACTTATGAGGGATATCATGGATTTTTATTGGGATGAACCATACTTATTCAAGATCTTCAATGACAGTGTCATCCGGCGATGTGTGCCTGAAGAGGAGCAAAGGTCGATTCTGGAGTCATGCCACTCCTCACCTTATAGTGGTCAGCGTGGAGGGGAAAGGACCGCTTCAAAGGTGTTAAGTTGTGGTTTCTTTTGGCCTACATTGTACAAAGATGCTAGAGACTTAGTCAAGAGATGTGACAAATGTCAAAGAGTAGAGGGAATTTCGAAGAAAGATGAGATGCCTCTCAATACCATTCTCGAAGTGGATATTTTTTATGTATGGGGTATCGATTTTATGGGCCCGTTTGTTAGCTCTTGTGGGAACACATACATTCTCGTGGCGGTTGATTATGTTTCTAAATGGGTTGAAGTCGTGGCTATACCCAACAATGAGGCCCGGAGTGTTATTGTATTTCTCAAGAAGAGCATTTTTACAAGGTTTGGCACGCCTCATGCAATCATTAGTGATAGGGGGTCGCATTTCTGTAATAGAGATTTTGACACTTTGCTTGAAAAGTATGGTGTTAATCACAAAGTTTCCACTCCTTATCATCCCCAAGCGAGTGGCCAAGTTGAAGTCTCAAACAGGGAAATCAAGAATATATTGTCAAAGACGGTCAATGCAAATAGGACCGATTGGTCAAAGAAGTTGGATGACGCTCTATGGGCTTATAGGACTGCTTACAAGACCCCGATTGGTATGTCTCCATACCGGTTGGTGTTTGGAAAAGCTTGCCATCTACCGGTTGAGTTAGAGCACAAGGCCATGTGGGCCTTGAGAAAGTTGAATCTTGAATAGGACATGGCAGTCAATCTTCGTGTGGAGCAGCTTAATGAACTTGATGAATTCAGATTCCATGCCTACTCCAGTTCGTCCTTGTACAAGGACAAAATGAAGTACCTTCATGATAAATATGCTCGTGGCAAGGAGTTCAAAGTAGGTGATTTGGTTCTCTTGTTCAACTCTCGGTTACGTCTATTTCCAGGAAAGCTTAAGTCGAAATGGAGTGGACCTTTTGAAGTTGTCTTTATGACTCCGTTTGGTGCACTTGATCTAAAGAACAAAAGTGGGGAGATTTTCGGAGTTAATGGGCACAAGGTCAAGCACTACATGGGCAAGATTGATGATAGCCATGTGGTGGCACTTCTCCATCTTAAGTGAATTGAGGGTAACCTGCATCGTGCCGCGACGTTAAATCAGGCGCTTCTTGGGAGGCAACCCATGTGTTTTTATTTTTGGTTTTCTTTGATTTTCTTTGTAGTGTAGGATCTGTTTTTGGAATAACTAGTTGTGGGATGTTGTAGGATTATTTTGATGCAGTGCACATGGATAAGTTGGAAAATAGCTCTCTGAAGTTTGTAATGCGAACCGCGGTGCATTTTGTGCGATCCGCAAAGCTGTCTCACCAAAAATGTACTCTCTGAAGTTGCCACCGCGGCCGCACTGCCATTTTGTGCGGTCCGCGGTGGACCACTGCGGCCGCACTACATTTTTGTGCGGTCCACATTAAGCAAGTGCCCAGTCCCAGCAAAGTTGAGCACCGCAGACCGCGGTCATGTTGTGCGGTCCGTGGTGGGGGTAAGTAACGTGGGTCCCAGGCCAAAATTCTATAAATAGGGCCTAAGGGCCTCATTTTACACTTTTCGCTCCTTGCTATCTCAAAAGGAAAAATTTCACTGTGCATCACCCTTGCTAATTTCAAGTGTTTCATCTCATTCATCTAATCTTCATCCTACATCTAGTAAGTTTAATTTTGTCCCCCTAACTTCTTAATTTTGTATTTTCTTGTTTAATTAGTAGTTTTTCTTTTTCTTTCTCCCTTTTTTCTTCTTTAGTCCATTAATAATGTGTAGGGGTTGTTTCACAATGCTAAATTTAGACCCATTTTAATTAATTACATTGATTAAACACCTAGGGTATCAATAACATGTGCATTTAAACTTGAATTAAAATTAAAATTGAAACCCTAGGATGGGCCTCTGTGCGGTCCGCGGTGCTTTTGTGCGGACCGCGGTGCTTTAGTATCACACAAGTCCCAGATGAGGACCGTGGACCGCGATACATTTTTGTGCGGACAGCGATACATTTTTGTGCGGTCTGCGGTGCCTTAATGTGGACCGCGGTTCTTTTTGTGCGGTCCGCGATGATCATCTTTAGAGAGTGGGTATTCTAAACCCCACCTCAGTGCGGACCACAGTTCTTTTTGTGCGGCCCGCGTTGACCTTTTTCAGAGTGTGGGTAGTCTGAACCCCACCTTAATGCGGACCGCGGTTGTTTTTGTGTGGTCTGCGATGCCTTAATGCGGACCGTAGTGCATTTTGTGCGGTCCGCGGTCTGCAACTTTTGCAACTCCAACTCCAAATACCTGCTACCTTTGTGTTCACTAATCTATCCACTGCTTGGCCGCTAACAAACTTTACATGAATTCAACTTGCAGATTATGGTTCAATCAAGAGGTGGTGGTCGAAAACCAAGCAAAAAGGGAGAATCCTCCCGGGGGAGAGGCAAAGGGATGATCAAATTAGCCCCCCAAGTCCGGCAAGCCATAAAAACCACCAGAAAAACAATTAGAGCCTTAGATAAAGCTGCTTCCCAATCGGGAAGTGAGTATGCACCCTCCAAAGAGGCATCTGATTCAGAGTCAGTACCAGAGTATGTCCCAGACTTTTCGGAGAGGTTTAGATTAACCAATGAACCTTCTGCCTCCCCTCCTGCCCAAGCATCAGCACATTCTGAGTCGTCTGAGGGCTCAGCTGCAAGGATTGATCATGAATACTCCACCCCACCCACAGCTTCACTATCAGGTGAGCACTCTGAAGAAGAAGAAGTAGGGGATGAACCCCAAGCAGGGAGAATTGAGAGAACGAGAAATCCTGAAACATGGCAAGATCAGTTTGTGAGTGAACCGACCTTTCATAAATTTCGGGAATGGTGACCTGAGAAGAAATTGATCCTAGAGCGAAAGTTCATCAAAAGAGATCTTCTGTCAGACAACCCCAATGTGCTAAAACAATTCACATAAAGAAAAGGCTGGGACTACTTCAATTGCCGGGTGGTGGAGGCAAATGAGCACCTAGTCAAGGAGTTTTACACTAATGTTGCCTATGTTAAACAGGACTCCAAAGTGACTAAGGTGCGGAATCTGACGGTGCTTTTTGATGGGAATGCAACAAATGGGTATCTTGACTTCGATGATGAGGATGAGATGGACTACTTTGAGAAGTTGAACTTGGGGGATGATGCCCGTCCATGGCTAGCTGAACATTTGGCAATCCCGGGTACCACCCCAGACTAGTTGCAAGCAGGGAAGCAGATTCTAAGGAGAACATTGAACTTTGAAGCTAAAGGTTGGGAGACATTCGTGTGTAACAGGATAGACCCCACCTTTCACTAAAACTATCTTCCTCTCAGTCGTGTTGTGCTGGTGGCCTCAATCATGGCAGGGTACCCGATTAACGTCGGGAATGTGATGTCCTACCCTTTCCCCAACTTCTTGACTATGTACTTTGAGGACCAAAAGGTAGAGGTGAGGAAGTTTGATGTGAAGGTGAAGCCAAGGGCCGCATTCTCCTAGTACAGCCTACAGGGTGATGACAACCCCAAGATCAAGACATTCAAAGGAAAATCCACTATTTCCACTGACCAATCTGAAGATCCAGTGGTTGTAGTGGCATCTACTCAGCCTGCCTCAGCCACCCCAGGCATTGCTCCAGGCCCCTTCACTTCAGCAGCCCCAAGCATTCCTTCATCATGGGCATACCCTTTGACTGCCCATCGACTGAGCCAGACCCTATCCAATATCAACAATTGGATGCAGGCAGCTACTTCTAAGTTGTATGTCCTTTCTACGATAGTGGTAGCCCAAGCTACACCTCCTCCGCCACAGCTCCCACAGTCCATGGAGGACACTCTCAAGGAGCTTCTGGGAAACCATAAGAAGATCCTTGAGAACCAAAAGTTGATTCTGGACGCTGTTGGCAATCATGGAAAGGCACTGAAAGATCTTGCCAAGGAGACTAAGAAGCTGAGGAAGACACGTGCCTCCAAGGAGTCAGTGAAGAAGTTACCGGAGGATGTAGATAAGATGAAGGCATACCATTTGCCTTTGGACCTGCTATTGCATGACCCAGCTGCCCAGCCTAAGTCAGATCCAGAGTTAGAAAGGCCACTGAAGAGGAAGAGGGTGATTCCCCGTACTGAGGGCATTATTATAGAGTTGGCAGACCCGCAGGGAGGTACCTCGAGTCAGCCAAAGCTGCCAGTACAGGCCCAGGTTACAGAGGAGATCCAGGTCCCGATGGAGACACATGGTTTTGAGGACCAGTCACAGGATCCCATGCAGTCCACAGACCCCGGGACCCATACTCAGGATCCTATGCAGACAGAGGGCCTATAGGGAGTTTCTCTTTACTCTTTCTCCTTCTATTTGTGCTATTTTTGGTTAGTTAGCATTGAGGACAATGCTAGCTCTCATTTGAGGGGGTAGCCCTATTTTGGATTTGGACGACTGTACATATTTGATACTTTTGTTATTTTGTTTGCTTCTTTTTTGCTTTTGGTATGTACATAACTTTACAATTGTAGTACTTTTCGTATTTCGTACATTTGGTATGTATATAAAGTTACTTTCTGATGTATATATTCATTCCCCCTTATGTATATTCTAATTCCCCTCTTGTATATATTCATTCTACTTTACGCATTTTACTTCCCGCATTTTTCCTTTTCATAACTTCTTATTTTATTTTCGTAGCTTCTTGTTTTGAATTTTCGCGTGCAATAAGCCTTTGGTTTTCTTAATGTCACGGTTCTTCCAAAGGTGGAATTTGTGTGAACCGGGTGGCTCTTCCCAAGGATGAATGGTGTGACAACCTTCTTAGGGGTTTGAGTCTGTTTTTCTTTTTGCCTTTTGTGTAAATAGTAGTTAGTGAGTAATGATGCCTCAAGCAAAGCTTCACTTGGGCCTAGCACATTTGCTTTTGATCCTATGGTAAAAAACAAATCGTTGTGTTTAGGATGGTGAAAGTTGTGATCTTGAGACTCTTGTGTTGACCGATAATCATCAAGTGGTTTTTCGGGACCATTGTGTTGCTCAAATCATAGCTAAGGTCGTTGTGGGCCCCCAACTCTGTTTCTTTAGCAATCCCATAGCTTGGGTGGTGAGAATTTGAATTTCAAGTCCAAGTCTCGTGCCATTAGTCTAGAACTTTCCATGAATGTTTGTCTAGGCAAAATCCTAAGTGTAGTTTAACTTGAGATGTGATTATAGGCTCTCCTTGATTCGAATGATGACTTGAACATTTCCATAGCCTA
>ML254081.1:1291-153806 GCA_005239495.1 Nicotiana undulata
CTTTTGGCTAGTTGCGAGCCATAGAAGGTAATTCGGAGAATTCGTGCGTCTTGTTGATTGGTCCGTTGACCGGAGGAGTACTTGTCCAGGTGAGTCTCCTTTCCAAATTTTGTAAGGGGGAAATGTCCCCTAGGCTCCTTGTTGCTATTTGTGATTGTTGAGGGGGCTGCGTACGTACCACGTGACGAGAGTCCGTACGTGGCATCTATACTGTATGTTGGGTAGCCGTAGGACCCACGAGCATGTTCTAGCTGTTTGTTTGATATTATCTGATGCTTTGTACAAGTTATTTGCCGGTATATGATGAAATGGAGCTATGATAGCTTTGAATTAAATGTACATATTATCCAGATAAGAATTATGAATTTCATCATTTGATTAATTGTGTTACTTCTGATGTAACTAATAAAGAGAATAGAGTAAATGAGATAAATCTAAATCCTGAGCTATTGAACGAAACGAAGGTGGTTGTAAATCCTTCCTATACTTGAATTGTTCCACCATGGTGATATTATGAGAAAAGAGGATAATATGATGTAAAATCCTAACTTTGACTATCAAGAGAGATGCGAATATCCGATCCCGTCGAGCATTGATGAGTCGGTACCATTGTGTCTACATATACACATATATCCTATTTCTTTCTCAATGATATCCGACGATCAAGACAATTCCCGTGAAACTCTTTCATTTCATAGAAGTTTCTTGCTTTCTTCTTGTCTTGAATTTTTATAGAACGGCTTTATATCAGGTATAGTTGGTTAGGATGAAGCGTTAGTAGATATAGCAAGTGTGCCGGGGATGCGGCTCGGGTATAGTAGGTCTGGACGCCTAGCATGAAAGAGCCTTCTCTGGTAGCAGCACTATACCTTAGTATCTCTCTAGCTTCCAGTCTATATAAAACGTAGTTAGCAGAGGTCAGTCTGTCTGGCGTTTCCTCGCGTAAAGGACTACTTTTGCATCGGCTCTCTCTCGTTAGGTAATTACCGAGGCGAAAGCTGCTCTCTCGGAAGTAAGTTTCCTCGCCATCTTAGTGGGACTAGTCNCGGTATAGTAGGTCTGGACCTTTTCCCCAACGACCCCTTTTAAAGGAGTACCAGAAGAACAACAATGAACTCAAAGCGGCGGGCATCTCCCGCAACGCAAGCACCATTGTTCGACACCACCCGAGAAGCAAAAGATTCGTCAGTCCAGGCTGAAAATACATGCATAGATAGTGGTTTAATGCCAAGGCCGACGACGGAAGCTCGGGACGGAGCCGTATGAGGCGGAAGTCTCACGTACGATTCTCTGAGAAGGGAGTGGCGAAAGAGGACTGAGAACCATAAGGTATGATTCGTGATCGGGGAGAACTTGTATTTTCATTACTGGCCCCTGAGTCACAGGTTTGATTCGTGATCAGGGAGGAATTACACTTATATTTTCATCATCCCATGAGTCACAGGTTTGATTCGTGATCAGGGATAAATCAAACTTATATTACCAGCCCCCGAGTCACAGGTTTGATTCGTGATCAGGGAAGAATTATACTACTATTTTTATCGGCCCCCGAGTCACAGGTATGATTCGTGATCGGGGAGGGTTTTACTTTGCATCATTGACCCCGAGTCACATGTATGATTCGTGATCGGGAGAGTATATATATTTATGTCATTGGCCCCTGAGTCGCAGGTATGATTCGCGAGCGGGGAGAGATATTGGCCCACGAGTCGCATGAATGATTCGCGAGCGTGTAGGTTTACTTTATCGAGTCAGCGCACGAGTCGCAGGTATGATTCGCGAGCGTGTGGNCGAATAATTGAGATAACAAGATAAGACAATTTTAGATAATGAGAAGGCAACAAGTGATACATATGATCAGTTTACAAAGAAAGGTTAAGTTTAAGATCAGTTACATGTTTGTTGATTACATGTCCTTATACTTGATGTATTTTCTCACATGATTTATTTCTCGGCATGAACCTTATTTTATTATGTACTGGACCTTAGTGAGTATATATTCTACCTCTCGTCACTACTCTTTACGAGCTTTGACGGGATACTCACTGGGTACATATTTATTTATATGTACTCATGTTGCACTTTCTTTTCTTTTCTGCACTTGATTGTGCATGTGTTGAGGCTGGTTCGTTTGGTCGTCCGTCCACTGGTAGATACTGATCGCGGTGTCGCTCCATACGGTGAGCTGTCTTCTTGGCGTCGTCCTGGCAGTACCTCTGTAGCCTTCTAGTTTCATTTTGCTCAGTCTTTTGTTCCAGACTGCGGCTTGTATTTTTCTATATATATATTTCAGTTGCTGTATCTATGTAGCCGCCCGTTGACACTATGACACTAGTCCTGGCACACACTTGTTGTAGTTATGTTGGGTTTCGGGGTTGTATATATTTGGCCTAGCTGGGGCTCAGCTTGTATTCACGACCTTACCTCATATCGCTGTTATATTCCGCATTATATTTGTTATAAATTGTAAATAACTGGAATATCAAGTTCTGTGGTAGTATCTCCTAAGGATTCATATGTTGGCTTGCCTAACCTCGCCGTTAGGTGCCATCACGACCTGAACCGGGTTTTGGGGCGTGACAACCCTGTTGATTCGTACTATGTTCTATGTGAATCCCTTGATTTATGTGATTTTACCCTATGTTCGACTGTTAAAGGTTCCGATTTTTTTTGCCTACTAAGTGTTATCACGCTTGGTCTCCTGAATCAATACTATTCCTACTTTGAATCTTTGAATATTTGTGATTGATACTTCACTGATTTTTGCATAATGTTCTCTATTGATTTTTTGAGTATTTCCTTAATTAAGACATGCTGATTTTCCTGTTTCTCTTTGTTTGTATCATACCTATACCGCTAATGTTTGATATTTTTCCTGATTGATGCTGACTTCCTGTGATTCGAATCTCACTCGAGGGTTCTCTTACTGATTTCCATAATATAAATTATTTCTTGCCTTATTTTGTGGCTAATTATGCTATCAAGTTGATTCTTAGACACTTTCCTTAATTAGAATATTCTGAATCTAGTCTCAATTACATGCTCTATACTTTTACTACTTCCTTATTGTGTTAAAATCAGCTTTTACATGATTTCTTTTCCTTATTTTGCCACTGCTTATTACCGTTTGAGAAATGACTCCTTAATTAAGGGGAGTACTTACATTAATTTGATTCTAATTGATGCTTACTTCTATAGTTACTGCTGAACTGCTATTTGGTTACCTTATTTTATGCCTATTTCAAAACTATATATACCCTACTCTTGCATTAGCAAAACACACAGACACACACTATTCAAAACTCTATTACACACAAATACTCTCTTCTATTCTCTTTCTTGTTATTTGCTATTATTAGCCGGCTGCAAGCCAATGCTGCTTATTCTAATCTCTTGCTCTTCATTTTGTGTTTGATAACTCCTATCTGGTATGTCCTAATTTCAGTTTAAGTTTCAAAAACAATATGTTTCTTTTGGCACTTCAATTCATCTTGTTCCTAATATGTTTTTACTTATAGTTTTGCTGTTCAGCCTACAATTAGCATGTCTACTTTACTGCTTTATTAGCTTCATTCTCAATGTACCCCTTCCTTAGACTCAGCATGTTCATGAAGTATTATTCCCCTTAGCATACCTCAAGGTGATTTGCTTCACTTATGTTTCTTTGATTACTGGTATTTACTTCCTTGTGGTAAAACCTTTATGTGATCACTAGGTTCTGTGTAAGTCTGAAATACCTCCTTAACCCCCCAAATCCCTGAAGATTTCTTTGATCCTTAACTTATGTGTAACTCTACCCGCTGTGTGATTATACTTACATGCTCTATACTTGTCCCCAATTCCTCAATCCCTTCTTGTGGTTGCTGAACTTGTCTTAGTTCTTGTTCTATATGTGTTGTTCATCCTGAGACTGGAATGTGTTTGTCCTGATTGCTCTACTCTTTAAAACTGTTTTAGTGAGTAAGGTCTTTTACTGTTTTGCAAAAACTCATTTTAAAACTAGTCTTTCTTGTTTAAAACTGTCTTCCTATTCAATCTTTTCAAAACTATGTCAAGCACTCTCACTCTACTCTTAGATCCTTAAGTTATGCCCCTCTAATGTGTGACTGCTTTGAGATCCCTCTGAACTCTGACGCATTAGAGCTGGACCTTCCACACTGCACTTACTCAATTATGGTTATGGAAAATCTGGGTGTGAGTACTGCCCGGGATCCCTTGAGGTCCTTAGGGAACTCTGACACACCCGGATTATGTGAAAGGCTGTGGAACACTGTTTGGCATTGAGAATTCTGGAGATCTTGGCCTATTAGAGGCTCCCTATAGTGTAACTTCTTATTTTCTTTATTCACTTATGTAATTCATGCAATGGTCTGTAATAATTTATTATAAACAACATTGGGGATGAATAGTGAAAAGGGGAAGGGTAACTATGCATGCCAAAGGGTAGAAACCACGCTTTAGGTTTACGTTTCCTATTTGCGCAATAGAACTCATGTTTAGGACCAATGTGTGCAAATCATATCATTAGATACCATGCTCCTTAGGCTATATGAGTACTGTATCAGCATCTTACTTTGGCACTATGATTATATCACTTAGAAGTCCTGTTCTAGGATAAACGTGCTAATATAAACCATTACTCATGCAATCATGTCTCATAATGCTATAACCATGCTGTTATCACTTAGAAATTATGTGCTAGGGTAAACACATTAATGCAAACTATCACTCATATGACCCTGTCTAATGATACTATAATTTTGAGTATGTAGAAATCCTGCTCCATGTAAACCTTGCATATTCTGAAATCATCTAGAGATCCTGCTTTAGGAATTCTGCATGTGCATCATTCTACATCCCTTTGTGCATTAGATATCATGTTTTAGGATTTCATTCACACTCGCCTAATTATACCTATTTTAACTACTGGTGCATGAAAAGAGGCATAAAACAGTCTTACTCTATCTCTAAATAACTGACAACAATCCTGTATATTGGTGACACCTAGAACAACATGTTTAGGTAACACAATTTACAATAGTTTTTCTTTAATAATTCAAGTAACTATTATGCACTGTCCCACGCCTAGGCAAGCCGTAGGTGATTAAATTGTTAAAATTGAAAATCCATCTCTTGTGTATGCTTCCTAATGCTTAACAGGCTTAAAATTAGTAGGCAAACTGATTAGGGCCCGCTTCTGAGTTTATAAAAAATAAATTTGCGTCTTTCTCATGTTCTGATACCCATCTTGATATCATGTCTTAGGATCCTATTTAACAATACTACCCTTATTTGTGTTTGAGTCGTGCTGTTTACATGCATTATATGTGGAGGTAAATCTGAGCCTCTTATTTGTTCTTTTCTGCCTCTTTATTTTCTAAAGTCCTATGTGTTATTGCTTGTCGCCTTAGTATTTTCTCCTTTAAACCTTAGGGATCTGTTTAGAACTGCCGATAGGTAGAGGTCCTAAATTCCTCCATGGCCATTAAGAAGGGACGGGTAACAAACAACACTCGCTTAATAACCGCTAAGGGGTGGGAAGGGTAGATATGGATATGATGACTGGTGCGCTAATGCCAGGTGTAGCTCCTCTTCTGATGAGTGATTACCGGGTATTGTACCGATGTCATCCTATAGGATAAATAACCTAGGACTTCCCCTATCCTTTATATATGTGTTTAGATTATAATTCTTTCAAAAATTATATTTAGACATTAAATCCTTTTTTTTAAAAAACTTCTGTGTACTTAGACAAAGAACTTTGTTACGCATGTGTGCTTAGACTGTGAATCTTTCAAAATCCTTTACTTGTTTAAACTTTAATTGCCTATCTGCTACTTGCTTAAAATTCACAAAGTTGTTTGGCCGGGAACCACAGTTGTGGACTCTGAGGGGTGCCTAACACCTTCACCTTGGAGTAATTTCAAGCCCTTACCCTATCTCTAGTTATCCAAATCTATGCTTGTAAATGACCCTAAATAGGTGCCCTAACGCACCTTAAAAATTGTTAGGTGGCGAGTCCTCGATTCCTTGCATACCCCTTTTCCCAAAAGGAAACGAGTTGTCCCAATAATGTCAAGACCTCAACTAATCCGAAAGGAGGAGTTGAAAAAGGGGGCGCGACAACAAGAACTCGACGAGGCTCTGAAAGGTCCAACATCACCAAGCGATTAGCCAAGGACTGAATGTCCAAAGCTAGAGGTCTCTCCTCCGCTGAAATATAAGCCAAGCTACCCATACTCTCCGCCTTCCTGCTTAAGGCATCTGCTACCACATTTGCCTTGCCCGGATGATAAAGAATGGTGATGTCATAATCCTTCAGCAACTCAAGCCACCTATGCTGCCTCAAATTGAGATCCCCCTTCTTGAACAAGTGCTGCAAGCTGCGGTGGTCTGTATAAACCTCACAAGACACCCCAAACAAGTAGTGCCTCCAAATCTTAAGAGCATGAACGATCGCCGCCAACTCCAAATCGTGCACAAGGTAAGTTTTCTCATGAACCTTCAGCTGACGTGAAGCATATGCAATAACTCGCCCCTCCTGCATCAACACACATCCCAAAACAACGCGTGAAGCGTCGCAATAAACTGTATACATTCCTGATCCATAAGGTAACACAAGAACTGGTGCTGAGGTCAATGCTGTCTTGAGCTTCTGAAAGCTCACCTCACACTCGTCAGACCATTGGAACAGGGAATTCTTCTGAGTCAATCTAGTCAGAGGAGCTGCAATGGATGAAAAGTCCTCTACAAATTGACGATAATAACCTGCTAGACCCAAAAAGCTCCTGATCTATGTAGCTGAAGTAGGGTGTGACCAACTCTGAACTGCATCAATCTTCTTAGGATCAACCTTGATACCCTCTCCGGATACCACATGTCCCAAGAACGCCACAGAATCCAACCAAAACTCACACTTGGAGAACTTAGCATACAACTTCTGTTCTCGCCAAGTATGGAGCACAACTCTCAAATGCTACTCGTGCTCCCCCAGACTACGTGAGTAAATCAGAATTCATCAATAAAGACAATGATAAAAGAATCAATATAAGGCCTGAACACCCTATTCATCAAGTCCATAAATGCTGCTGGGGCATTAGTCAAGCCAAAGGACATCACCAGGAACTCATAGTGACCATATCTCGTACGAATGACAGTCTTCCGAACATCCGAGTCCCGAATCTTCAGCTGATGCTACCCCGATCTCAAGTCAATCTTAGAAAACACCCGCACACCCTGCAACTGGTCAAACAAATCATCGATACGCGGAAACGGGTACTTGTTCTTGATGGTGATCTTGTTCAACTGGCGGTAATCAATACACATCCGCATAGTTCCATCCTTCTTCTTCACAAATAGCACTAGAGCACCCCAAGGCGATACACTCGGTCTGATAAACCCCTTAGACAACAACTCCTCAAGTTGTTCTTTCAATTCCTTCAATTCCTTTGGAGCCATACGGTATGGTGGAATAAATATAGGCTGGGTGCCTGGAGTTAAGTCAATGCAGAAATCAATGTCACGATCCAGTGGCATGCCTGGAAGGTCTGAAGGAAATACATCAGCAAATTCGCGAACTACTAGAACTGAATCAATCGTCAGAGACTCGACGGTGGTGTACCGTACATAAGCAAGATAAGCCAAACAAACCTTCTCGACCATATGTCGATCCTTCAGGAAAGAAATAACCCGACTGGCTGCACTAACTGAGGAACCTCTCCACTCCAATCTCGGCAACTCGGGCATAGGTAGAGTAACTGTCTTGGCATGGAAATCTAGAACAACATGATAAGGAGATAGCTAATCCATGCCCAGGATGACCTCAAAATCAGCCATATCAAGAAACAGGAGATCCGCTCTGGTCTCGAACCCACATAATGTAACCACACATGACCGATAAATCCGATCCACAATCACAGAATCGCCCACAGGAGTGGACACATAAACAGGAGTACCCAAGGACTCACAAGGAATATCCAGGGAATGAGCAAACAAAGCTGATACATATGAATAAGTAGACCCTCGATCAAATAATACCGAGGCATCTCTACCGTATACTGAAATAATACCTGTGATCACGGCATCTAAGGCCAATACATCTGATCTGGCCAGAATAGCATAGAATATGGATGGAGCGCCGGATAACTGACCTCCGCAAGAATAAACAGGTGCTGACTGGGCTCCCCATGCCTAGCCTCCACCTCTGGGACGACCCCTACCAGTTTTTCCTCTACCTCTGGGTGGCTGAATCGCTGGTGTTGCTCTCATAGGCTGGTGACCCTGCTGCACTGCCTTGCCCCGAAGCCTGGGGCAAAACCTCTTCATATGGACCGGATCCCCACACTTATAACAGCCTCCTGGTACCATGTCATGCTGCCCTAAAGAAGAACCCTGTATAGCTGAAAGGCGATGTGAACCATCTGGCATAACACTAAAGTGAAGACCCCTGATGACCTGAATACCCATCAGAGGAACCCTGAATAGTTGGCGGGCGGTAAGAATTCTCCGGCATGACGCTGACATAAGACCTTGCTGGAACACCTCGTGGAGGTGGTGGGGGTGATGAATATGGGTCCTAGTGGGTTGGCCCCTACCAAAGTGACCTCTGCCCCTACGTGGAGCACCTCTGAAATCCCCGAAAAATCTAGCTCTCTTATCCTGTTGCCCCTGCTCTCTGCTCCTCGACCGATAACCCTCGATCCTGCGAGCAATCTCTACCACCAGCTGATAATGAGTCCCCATCTCCACCTCTCGGGTCATGTTGGCCTTAATTCCTGGATGCAACCCAGCTACAAATAAATGCACTCTCTCTACGTCAGTAGGAAGTATCATGAGTGCATGAAGAGACAACTCTGAAAACCTAGCCTCGTAGTCGGTCACTGACATCTGACCCTGCTATAGCTGCTCAAACTGATACCACAACTTTTCCCTCTCAGAGGGTGGAATATACCGGTCCAGGAATAGCCGAGTGAATTGCTCCGAAGTGACAGGAGGGGAATCTACCGGTCTGCCAAGAATATAGGACTGCCACCATCTACGAGCCCTGCCCTCTAGCTGAAAAGTAGTGAAGTCAGCTCCATGAGACTCCAGTATCCTCATGTTGTGTAGTCTGTCCCTGTACCTATCAATAAAGTCTTGTGCGCCCTCATGACTCTTGCCTCCATAGACAGGAGGGTGCAGTCTGGTCCATCTATCTAATAACTTTTTTGGATCGCCGTCCGCAGCTGGTCTGGGATCAGGTGTTGCTACTACTAGCTGGGCCTCGCCTACGGGCAGTGGACCCAGGGTCTCATATACTGCTGCTGCATGTCCCGCAACCTGGGCAGTAGGGGTTTGTGCTCTCCCTCCCGCCTGAGATGTAGCAGGATCCGCTGGAAATAAACCAGCCTGAGTCATGGTGTCCATGAACCGCACCATACGACCCATGACCTCCTAAAATCCTGGTGCCGTCATAAAGTCCAAAGGGGCAGGATCTGCTGCGGGCACCTCGCCCTGCTCCTCAGCGATGGGATTCTCCACTGGATCCCCCGGGGGTGCAACTGGTACAGCTATGGGATGCCCTCGTCCCGTACCTCGGGCCGGTGCCCTCTCCCGGCCTCTGCCACGGCCTTGGATGATGGGGGTAGCGGCCCCTCCTGGGTCCGGAACGTCGGCTGTGCGCGTCCTCACCATCTGTGACAGAATAGAAGAGTGAGATTTAGTATACCATCAACTTCACGATTGAAGATGAATAAAGAGAGATTTCCTAACACCCTATAGCCTCCCGAAGATAAATACAGACGTCTCCGTACCGATCCGCAAGACTCTATTGGGTTTGCCCGTAACTTGTGAAGCCTACGTGAATCTAGAGCTCTGATACCATGTTGTCACGACCCAAAACCCTAAATCAGGTCGCGATGGCGCCCAACACCGAATTCAGGCAACCCAACATCAATATACTAGTGAGTTTCATTTAATTTACCAAAAACATTTTCGTCACTTACTAAATTCAGATTTAAGGCATTAAGCAAAACAGATACTTAGGCAATATTAACCAAAAATAGCCATGATAGTCAAATTTATATTTGCAACACAAAAATGTAATGTCTACTACGTATGTGCCAGGAACTAGTGTCACAAATCTACGGGCATACTAGTAGAGTATAACAAAAGATGTAATAACTGTTCTACTATCTGAAAGAAATAGACAAAAATAGCAAAAGAAGACTCCGTAGTGATGCTGAGGGTCGCCAAGGGAAGAAGCTCACCGTGAAGTCTAACCCAGGTATATCTCAGGAACGAGCTCCGACTTGATACCCAGATGCACCTGCCTCAGAACCTGTACAGTTAAGTACAAAGTGTAGCATGAGTACATAAAATAATATGTACCTAGTAAGTATCCAGTCTAATCCCGAAGAAATAGTGACGAGAGGTCGACTTGACACTTACTAGGGTCCAAACAGTAAAATTAAGTAGTAGTTTAAAGAGGACAACATGTACGCATGAACAGTAAAGCAGTAAATATCGAATCGTAATAAAAATCTAAGTACGTGGTGAAGCACCAATATACAAGTTTTCAATTCATCTTCCAAATTATTTCACAGCTCTACAACCATAAACATATCAAGCAAATAGCATGCGCATAATGGTATAGGGACAACCGGCCTGGGCCAACATAATATCAATAACTGTGCACTGCCTAAGGGTCGAACGACGCGAACCATAAATGCATTTATTAACCTTCCTTGGCGTACGGCTCGCTCCCATGAGAGTATGGTAAAGAATCACTCCGCTCGTGGAATATAAATTGCGAAGCGGTCGCATCCAACCACAACATCTTTCTTTAAATTCTTTCAAAATAACAATTCTTTAAAAGCATCAATTTCTAGGATTTTTTTGAAACAAGTTGCACACAATGAAGTCACAAGGCATTTAATTTAAGTAAATTCACAAGGCATGGTGCGAGCCAAACTACCCGGACATAACAATAATAGTCACTACGCACGGACTCTCGTCACCTCGTACGTATGTAGTCCCCACAAAAATAACACATAATCATTTAATTCACTTATGGGGGAAATCCCCTGTTACAAGGTTAGAAAGGAGACTTACCTCGTGTCAATTCTACTTCCCGGGTCAAGAATGCGCCCGAAACTCCAAATTCGTTGCCCAAGGACTCGAAACTAGTTAAACACTTTATTAACAAGTCAATTTATGCTCAAGAGTCCCAAATTCTTCTTGCTAAATAATCATTTCAACAAAACTTACTAAATCCCAAAATACACCCCCGGGCCCACATGCTCGGATTCCGGAAATTTTTGAAGGAAACACTCACCCATAGCCTAAGGATCAACATTATATAGTTTTTGTATGATTTCATAACAAATTCTTTTGGAAATTTCCCATTTTTATCAAGAACCTAGGTTTTACTCTAAACCCATGATTTATACCAATTTAGGATGTTAATATACCTAAGAATTCAAGTATTTAAGCTAAATTATAGTAGGAATTGCTTACCTTACAGTAGCTAGGTCAACTATCTTCTTGCAAGCTCTCAAAATCGCCAATGGTGGAAGAGAAATGGTGAAAAATGGCTAAGTCCCGTGTTTTAAATGAACCTCACTGCCTATAGGCTTTTCGCACCTGCGGATCAAGGACCACACCTGCGGTCTCGCATCTGCCGGAAAAATCTCGCATATGCGGAAATGGGAAAGGGGGCCAGGGTTCGCACCTGCGGAGCGGAGTTCGCACCTGCGGCTCCGCTTCTGCGGAAAATAATCCGCACATGCGGAATTTGGCATCCCCACTTGGGGTCGCACCTGCGAGACAGGGGACCGCAGAACAGGTCTCGCACCTGCGTCTAGGCCTCCGCAGGTGCGATCGCACCAGATCTGGTGCACCAGCAGTCATTTGTTGATGATTTTTGCCTCGCTCGATGCCCGAATGGCATCTGAGCCCACCCGAGACCCCAACAAATTATACCAACAAGTCCTAAATCATAATATGGACTAGCTCGAGCCTCTGGAACGTATGAAACAACGCTAAATCTAAAAATCACACCTCAAAACCTATAGGATCAAACTTAAGAACTTTAAGTTCTTGAATTTGATCTCATTACGTCGAACCTACCTATACTACTCGGAATGACACCAAATTTTGCAAGAAAGTCATAAATGACATAAAGGAACTATTACCGATCTCGGAATTCCGTTTGGACCTCGATAATACAAAAACACGTTCCAAACCTCAATTTGAACTTAAGGAAACTCTATTTTCACTATTTGGCGCCGAAACGCTCTCGGGTCATCCAAAACCCGTTCCGAACATACGCCTAAGTCCGAAATCATCATACGAACCTACCGGAACCTTCAAATCTTGATTCCGAGGTCGTTTACTAAAAATCTTGACCGAAGTCAAACTTGGCCTTTAAGGCCAACCTTAAGGAACCAAGTGTTCCTATACCTCTCCAAACTCCTCCAAATCCCGAACCACCCATCCCCACAAGTCATAAATCAGTAAAGGAAACTACGAAAAGTCTCATTTAGGGAAAAATGGTCTTAGAACGCAAAACGACCGGTCGGGTCGTTACAGCAAAGTAAACACCTATAGGCAGGATTTCTACCCATTTCATGCAAATGTCAAAATAAACCCATTTTCCCAATTTTTACTAACACTCCAATTGTTATTACAAATAACTATTACAGACCAGAATTTAATGAATGAATTACAAAGTAAGTAAAACTATAGGAAGCCTGCAGCAGGCCCAAATGTACCTGGACAAGCCAGGCCTTCAACTCACAGTAGCTCCAAAAGCCCATGGATACACAATAACAAGCAGTGAGTGATTCACCTATATCTCAAGGATAAGCATACAGAACCTGAATCTCTTGTGTCAGAGTTCCCAAGGGCTTCAAGAATCCAGGGCAACACTCCCACTAGAGAAAATGATCAGAAACAATTCAAGGAAGACTAGGGACCAATTGAGTATCAACACCATCCTCGTTCAAATGGCCGCGCAAAAAAATGCATCAAAAGGTACTATAACCGGAGGACCAACCTTCGTCACTTTAGAATCGGGGACTTGGTTCTGAGAAAAGGCACCCTCAACACTCGAGACCCTAACGTAGAAAAACTCGGCCCGAATTGGGAAGGACCATATCAATCCTCGATATCGTAGGAAAGGGATCTTACAAGTTAGGCACGATAAACGGCGAGCAACTATCAAGTAATTGGAGCATCTCACTCCTTAAGCGATATTATTGTTAAGGTATGACCTTCTCCCTTTTCATTTACTTTTTATACTAACCTATTTTTCAGGTGTTCGAGCGAAGGTATCGAAGTTCTTATCAAGTAGGAAGTTATGAGGACCTTAAAGCACGTGTTGCACTCTTTTTCCCTTCGACCGATTTTTATCCCAAATGGGTCTTTCCGGCAAGGTTTTTAACGAGGCAACCATTGTTCCTGCTGACTTAGAGTATCCGAGGTATCTTTACAATCAACCTCGAATACTAGGGGGCATCACCCTCGGATGTTACATTTTCAAGGAAAATACTTCACGTCGACAGAGTCTCGATAGGATAACATTGTAATGGGCCAAACAGTCAAATGAACCGTGTCCATATAGATTATTCGATCCCTAACGGCAAAACATGTACGCATGTATGGACTATTCAAAGAAGTACTTTTTCTTACCAGATATCTTGTGCCTTAATAAAAATTTATACTTTACAAGCTCCATACTTACAATTTTATTATGAAAACTGGCTAAAGGGACAAGTACAACTACACCTAAAATGATCAACCCCATACTCGGGGACTGCCGTCGAAAATCAACAAGTTCAAAGTGTTATTGGGAAAATAAGCTCAAGAGGCATACCCAAAGGCTACGGCTAAACTAACGCGGTTCGGAGACGTTTGAATCCCGCAATAAAAATAGGCCTTCGAATTCTTTGAAAACCGGTTAAAAAAGGCTTCCCTCGGCAAAATAATCAAAGGGCTTCAATAATATCAGCCCTCGAAAAACCTTAAGAGGTATTGAACTATTTAAATACAAATTTGTACTAAGGCATAAAAAGTAAATGGGTTTCGATCAATATTAAACCCTCAAAAAACCCAATGGGTAAAACATTCATGCTAAGGCATAACAAATTTTTTATAAAGTCTTTGAGCCGAAAAGGGGAAAAGCCATTCTTCTAAGGCCATATCGGCCCGATTCAAAGAGCCTAAGGGCTATTACATTTTAGAGTTCGAGATATGTTCTCACTCAATTCGAACCTAAAGGTTTCACTACGCCGAGCTCGCGTAAAAACTCACTCGACTACGGTTCCAGAATCCGTTCTCACTCAATCAAACCTAAGGGTTCTATTACTTCAAGTTCGAGCTTTACTCGAACTCGATCATGAAAGCGGTTTTATTGTGACTTCGGTCAAATTGCCCAAATACGAAGTCTTAAACATATTATGAAGTACGCTAAAATTTTACAAGGCACAAAGCGGTTTGAAATTATCACAAGGCAAAAACTCAGAAGAAATTCAAAAGGGAAATATTTAATATATATCTGAACAAGAATATTTATAAAGGACCAACAAGGGTACTACACAAAAAAGGAAAAAGCACAAGAGTCCTAGCTATGCTTGGGGGTGACTTCTTCCTCGGGGGCAGCTTCCTCTTCGGTCCCCTCACCTTTATCGGACCCTCTCTTGGTACCTTCATCGTCATCTTCATCATCAGAAGAGGCCAATAGCTTGGTATCGACTTCGTGCATCTTTGCTTGAGCTATCTTCTCAGAAAGGTCGAAGCCTCGGGCATTAATCTCCACGAGGGTCTCCCTTCGAGATTGGCACTTAGCCAGCTCAACAGTCTATTATGCTCGATCGGTGGCCTCCCTCAGTTGAGCTTGAGCAACCTCGACATCAGCCAGGTATATAGCTACTGACTTGTTAGCCTGGGCCTTTGCCTTTTCGGCCTCAGTTTGGGCCTTAACGAGTTCAGCCTCGAGTTCCTCGATCCTCTTAGCCTAAACCGAGCACTTTTCCCTACCACTCCGAAGTTGGATTTCGACCGATGATAGTTGATCCAATGCAGTCTCTTTCTCTGTAGCAAAACCAGTCCATGCCCTCTTTTAACCTATGTTAGTCGGCTTTAACTTGATCGACCTCCCCCAGGACCAGCTTGATCTTCTCAAATTTTTGCTGCAACTATGACATTGAAACGTTAGCTTCTACCCTTGGATTGAGCCCGTAGGTTTTCAAAAGAATAGTTACCTGCTCGTTCAACTCGGTTTCCTCCTTACGGGCCCTGGACAAGTCAACTCGAAGGTCCTTGAGTTCCTCATCCTTATGCCCACAGAGGAGCTTAAGAGCATTTCTCTCCTCCAAAAGCTTTTGGAGATCGGCCTTACATTGGTTCAAGTCGGATCGAGACTTGGAGAAAGCCTATATGAGAAAAAATAGAAGTTAGACAAAAGGAAGGAAAAGTAAAAGAAAATTACATCCAAAAAGCTAAAACTTACCCCAGTCAGAAGGCGTTGGGCCTCTTCGAAGAGGGTAGATGCATCATTGAGATCAGAGGCATCATCGACCCCGGTAAAACAATCCCGAAAGGAAACCTCTTCACCGGGGACTCCTCCTATTTCAGGGGTCCTTATAGCCCAAGCATCCCTTATGGCCTCCTCGGAGAAATCCAGTAGGGAGGGCGATTGACCTGCTGTCACTGCCTTGAGTAACTCGCTCGGGGCGCTCTGTTCAGCTCTAGGGTCTCGGAACCAGCCCCATTTGGTATGTTTCTTGTTGGGCGAGTGATAATCTCGACCTCAGGTGATTTGGGGGCATTTCCTAAATCTTTCTTCGAAACCTCCTCATCACGAGGAAGGGTGTCGGCAACCACCGCCGACTTAGGTGACTTGGCGATCTCGGCGGTCTTTCTTACTCGAATCACTAGCGCCGAGTCATTGTCTTCGTCTTTCTCTTCTGCTTCTTCCGTCAACCTTTGGACCGAATCTACAGCAAGAGGAATAATTTTCCTCCTGGATCTTCGAGCTGGTGCATTTTTGGGTTTTGGGTCCTCGGACATCGAGATTCTCTTCCTCTTATTATCTTTCCCCGATTTCAGAAATGGGGCCTTTGCCTCTTCCTCGTTGCTCGGAGGCCTCAAGGCTGCGTCTTTGTTCAGGCATGCAGAAATGGAAACTGAGTAAGAAAAAGAAATGTGAAAAACACCTCAGAAATAAGGAGAGGGAAACTCACCATGGTTTTTTGATTCCCATTTGCCTTTTGCCAAGTCGTGACAACAGTGCTCGGCATATGAGGAAGTCAAAGCCAGCTTCCGAACCCAATCTTCGAGATCAGGAACCGCTCGAGGCATCCAAGAAACCGTTGCACGACAAAGGAAGATGTTAAATGAAGCCAAAAAATAGAAACATGGAAACTAAAGACTAAAGTGTTACTTACACTCCGGGTTCCATTTCTCCGGAAATGGAATTTTATCCTTCTGGATGAGGTCACAGGTCCTTACCACAACAAACTGACTCATCCACCCCCGGTCCTTGTCCTTGTCGATACTAGAGAACAACGCCTTGGTCACTCAATGTTGCAGTTTAATCAACCCTCGAAAGATTCGGGGCGGTATAACCTGATGAGGTGGTCGAGGGTGAACGACATCCCCTCGATTTTGCTGGCGGAGAAGCGGAGCATAATCACGATGCTCCAAAAAGAAGGGCAAACTTGGCCAAGGGTCACTTTTATAGCTTGCAGAGGTCTATGATAACCGGATCGAGGAGAACCAACGTGAAAGGGTAAGTGTAAACACTTAGAAACCCTTCCACGTGGGTAGTAATGCTTTCTTCAGGAGAAGGGATATCTAAAACTTTATTCCCCCAGTTGCAATCCCTTTTTACGTCCTCGAGATATCACACTGTAATCAAGCAGATATATCTCGATACGTGCTCACATCAGCCAGTGACTGATGGAGGGTTCTCCACTTTGAAGTCAGACTTTAGAAAACACGGGCCGGGAACATACTCCCCAGGGAGCGGTTCCGCCGGCGTTTTATCACCGGCCATCCGTGAAAAAGAAGAGGACGCTTTTTCCTTTTGTGTAACGGTTTTGGATGTTTCGCCATTATACGAGTAGAAGAAAGACGAAAGTATTAAGATCTGGTGGTTTGAAACTAGCAGTGATGGCCTAAGGAGTGATGAAAGAGAAGATATTGAGAGAGTTAAAGGCTTAGAAGAACTGATGAAGATGAAAGTAAAAGTTTGATTCAACAAAAGAAGCCGTATTTTTAGATTTACGGTGATGGTTCGACGACGCTAGTGGCCGACAGCCCACTGATGCGCATTAATGGTTTGGGGAACTGTACCAACGGGATGTTTTGGTCACTTCCATCACTTACGTCATGAGGATGACATCACTGTCTACCGAGGTCATAAGAAAATCGAGGCTCAAATCGTTTATTATCATTATATTCTGAGAAACGAGGGGACTATCTGTATACGATAGAAATCGGGGCTACCCGATTTCACAATTTGATCTAGAATGGGATGTTGCATCAAAGAGATAAGACGTTGAATCCGAAATCGAAGCCTCTTTTCAGATCGAGCTCAATAAAAATCGAGGTCAGAAGAGATAAACTTCGAGTAATATCGGGATAGCTTTGTAACAGAAAAGGCGAGATATCCGTGATTCGTCGAGGATTGTGACGTGAATCTCGGAACGGATCAAATCTATAGCAGTTAATAAGATGTTTACATGATTTCCTACAGTAATTAGAAGTTTTCCTTAATTAGGATTCCTCTACTATATAAAGAGAAATTCCGTTCATTTGTAATCATCATTGTTCACTAAGGAAAAGCTATACAATTACTTCTTTCTCCCTTATTGCTCTGCTTACTATTCATCAGAATTACTTATTCTTTATTTCTCTTACAATATCACGTCGAGGTTACTTCAGTTCGAGGTCTAGGTCCAGCTTACACACTGGTTTGATTTATTTTGTAGTGCAGTTCAGTCATTTACTTTCTCATTTATCAATTGGTATTGGGTGAAATCACATATCCTTAAAACCATAATATAAGTTTAATTGTCATCCAAATTTTAGAGTAAACAAATATATTGGCTTTAATTTATAAAAATAATGTCACTCTAATATGATATATGGGAAGGAGTAGAAAATGTGTTTCTAGACAAACGTGTAGAGTAACAGTATAAAAAATAATTATACATCTTATTATCCATTAAAATAGGTTGGATAATGAAAAATCTAAAAATAAATTAAATATATCTAAAATTTATATTATCCACTTAAAAAATATATACTAAATGAATAATCAATCTGTTACTTTTTACATTTGCAATGACACAAATATATTTGGGAGACAAAAAATTCTCCCAAAAGTGAATACATTTACAGCCTGTTTGGATGGTTGTTACACATTGTTTACCCTAAAATTTGAGTAACAATTTAAATTTATAGCGAGGTTTTAAAGATATGTGACTTTATCCAATACTAGTTAAGAAAAATAAGTATATGGTTTGAATAATCAAGTTAAACCAACCCAGTATATGAATAAGCCTTGTCCTCGATCCCAAATGACCTCGATAAAGGACCTCGATGAACAGTAGAAATAAACAAAGAGAATATAGTAAAGCCAAAGGAAAATTTCTCAGAGATGAGCAGAAAAGTAATAATGTATATTTTTTGCCAATGATTGATGATCTTTACAAATAATTGGAGTCTGCTTTATATAGAAGGGAAACCCTAAATAAGGTACATTTCTATATACAGTAAAGAATCTTATAGAGACAGTTGTATAACCAGCTAGTACGGATTTGTACTGATTCGTACAAATCTATTTCGGAATTTACGCCATGATCTTGGGGAAGTGGCGAGAATCTTATCCTTCTGTAACAAACTTATAACAGTACTATCTTGGAATCAATCGTACTCGGCTACGATGCTCCTTGAGCACTTAGGCCTTCGAGCCCCTTATTCTGCCTTCAAGCCCGAGCTTGGTTTTTTATTGAACTTCAACCCTCGATGAGACCTCTTGAGCGTACAAAATCGGACTCATATAATTTTGACCGTATACAAATAGTCCCTGCGTTTCTTAGAATAGAATGACAAGAAACGATTTGATTCCCGACCCTTCCACAACCATGATGTCAACCTCGTGACGTTAACAACTGTTGTGACTGAAAGGTCGCGTTTGCACCGTTTCCCAAGGCCATTAATTAGAGCAGATTATGGTCGGCTATTTGGCTTCCCCAACACGCTTAGGCTACCTCTATAAATAATCCAACTTCTCAATTTTTCAAACTTTACTTCTCAAAGCATTCTTAAAATTTCATTAGCTTCTTCAATCTCTCTAAGCTTACCCTTCTCTCAATTGTTCTTATTCCATGGTCAACTTCTTATGTTCTTCTTTATTTCTCAACAACAATGGCCAAAACGTCTAAGACCATTCCCTAGAAAGAGAAAGCCTGTTAGTCATCACGACAGTGCAAAAGTAAAGCGGTGGTGCCACCTCGCATCAAGGAGTGTATTCCCAGGCTGTACGAAACAACTTCTGATTTCAAAATTGACAAACTTGCTTCAGTCCCGGGTCGATGTGAACCTATGTCTCGATATATCAATTTTATAATCGAAGCTGAACTCAAGCAGGTGAACATAGATTGTAATTGGGAGAATAAAGACGTGGTGATCCCTTCCACCGAAGAGGATATTACTACTCATAAAGCAGGGTACCTTAGCGTGTATACCTATCCATTCACGTTGGGTCCTGTAGATCCTTCTCTAGGCCCCATAGACCTAGTCATTCTTGATTTTTGCCAACAATACCATGTGACGCTTGGTTAGATTTACCCCTCCTTCTGGCAAATCGTGAATCTAATTAGATATTTCTCGAGCAAGGTCGAGGGGATGTATTTTACCCTCGACCATCTGATCAGGCTATACAACCCTCGCCTTTATCGAGGTGGCCTGATAAAGCTGCAACGCCGATCCTCGAAGTCTTTCTTCTCCAGCATCGATGAGGACAAAGATCGAGGATGGATGAGCCGATTTGTCCGAATCAAGACCTCCGACCTGATTCTTGTTGAGAGGATGCCATTCCCCAAGGAATGGAACATGAAACATAAGTACAAGTTTATCGATGACGATTTACTACTCCGCTGTTCTTTTTCTTTCTCGAACTAATAACTTTATAATGATACAACTGTCCCTTGGTTTCCCAGTGCGGTTCCAGACCTCCCGGGCTGGGTTTGGCAACTGGCCTCTACTTCTTCATATGCCGAATGCGGCTGGCGTGATTTGGACAAAGGTCGATGGGAGGCCAAAACCTTGGTAAGTTCAGTTGTTTGTATATTTGAGTTCCTTAGTGAATTACTTTTATTTTCATGCAGGTCTTAGAGATGCTGTTGCTAGCGGGCGCCCCCGCCCGGTGAGGAAGAAATATCGAGGCCTACCAAGGAAAATAAAAGGAAGAAGGGATTGCCTACGAATTCCCCGAAGCCAAAGAAGAGAAAGCTTCGAAAGCCCAAGGCCGATACCATGGTCTTATCTCCAGAAACGGCTCAACATCTTCATGCCGAGAACGGAGAAAGACGACGAGGAGGGAGAAGATGATGGCTGGCTGTTGGTAGCTTAAAAAAGAGGAAGCACAGAAGCTTCCAAGGCAGTTGAACCGATGGTGGAAGATGCGGTTCAGTCTCGAACCGAAGAAATTTTGGATGGGAGCTCGAGCAAAGTCCCCGAGCCATCATGTTACAAAAGTGCGCCTCGTCTTGGGGGAAACTTGGTTGACGAGCTTGGAGAGATGAACTCTGAGGCCCTCTGAAGACAAGATAATATCCCGAGTGATTCATTCGGGGTAATAAATATAGATGACTCACCGCCGGACCCAGTGTTCTCCGAGGGGAAAGTACGGGATGCCCAGGCCATGAGGACTCCGGATGTGGGAACGTCCCACGGGGAGAGCGATATTTTTTGGGAGTGACTTGCGGGAATCGAGGAGGGCCCCTATCTTAACGCTTCATTCATTTTTGATGAATCCCAAAGTCTTTTCAAACAAGTAAGTATTTGTCCTCGAAATTACGCTTGAGTTTAATTCTCGCATTTCTGATTTCTAACTTCTTTTTCCTGTATGAAGGCCATGTTGATCCATCAACAAGCATTTTACAAATCTCGGGCCAAGCTTGCCCGGTGTGAAGCTAAGATCAAGAAGCTCGTGGTAGAGATGGACAACCTTAAGGCCCTCTATGCCAAAAAAGAAGGGGAGATCAGCGATCTTCGAGCCGAGTTTGCGAAGGTCCATCAACATCAAACTGAGCTTCGTGAACAGGTAATATAGTTGTTGAGGGTCTATTATGTTTTTACTTGGTTTAGTGACTAACACTTATTTTGCAGTTCCAGCAGAAGGGCGAGCTAGTGGAGGAGCTTCGAGAGGAGCTCAAGATGAAAGAGGCTGAGACCCTCGGGTGGAAATAACATATGGATCGTCTCGCCTTAGAGAAAGATACACTTCGGGAATAGTTGACCTCAGTTGGAAACCAGCTTAAAAATACAAAGGAGGAAAGCTCGGCCTGGAGCTTCAAAATTGAGGAACTCGAAGCTATGTCAGCCGTTGAGCTTGCGAAAGCCAAATCTGAGGCAAAGGCATTTGTGTCCTCATACCGAGCTGACCCCGCTGCTGCTAACACTTGGGCACATGAGATCTCTGCTGCGTCCCAAATATTATCATGTGCCCTCAACCATGCTAGGCTGGAGTCCCGGAGATAAACTCTTTAGGAGGTGCACGATCGAGGCTTCAACCTCTCAGCTGATATTGAAAAAGCAAAAGCTTTGGAGGAAGAGGCTGCTTCTTTGCTCTCCGATGATGATGGTTATGCTAGCGGATCAGAGAGTGAGGAAGATGAAGATGAAGTCCCTGAGGAGGATGTTACCGTAGACAGGGCTCTCAAAGATGCACCTCTTGGGGATGTTGCTTCCAAGGATGTAGCCCCGATATAGATTAGGTTCTTTTTGTTTCTTTGCTTTTGTGTAAGGTCCCCTCGCGGGTGTTGTAAATATATTTTGTAAACATCTCTTATAAATATAAACAACCTCTTTGCTTCATCTTCGATTTGTGTTGAATTCCATTTCGTCTTCATTTGTGAAAGAAACCTGATATTATAACTCTAATGATCAGTCCGAGTATTGGCCTAGACTCAGAATATAATAAACCCTTAGGTTTTTTTATTGATCAATGGACGATATTTATAACAGAATACCTCATAAGGTTTAATCCTCGAACTAAGCTTTAAGTCAGTTTGACGCGAGTCGAGATGATGGGACTCTTGAGTCCAAGTTGAGTGAGAGCAAGGTCTCGAACTCCATATGCTTCGGCCCTTAGGCTCTTTTATATTGGCCCTTAGGCTCTTTAGGTTGGGCCAATTCGGCCTCTAAAGTGGCTATAATATTTCCCTCTTTTTGGCTCAAAGACTTAGTGAAAATATTGGTATGCCTTAGCATGCGTTTTTTGTACTCGTTGGGTTTTACAAAGGTTTGATCTATTGGAACCTCGTTTGTAATTTGTTGTATAACGATAATCGAATACCTCATGAGGTTTTTTCGAAGGTTGAGATTATTGAAGCCTTTAAATTATTTGAGAGCTGATCTCATCGAAGCCATTCATTGTTTTCTTTTGCCAAGTGTAGCCTTATTTAACCATTTTTTTCAAAGTGTTTGAAGGCCTTAGATTATGGCAGAAGTCGTACGTCTTTGAGCCGCATTATTTTGGCCGTGGCCTTTTTATGTGACCGTAGTCTTTAACATGGCCCTTGGGTATGTCTCTTGAACTTGTTTCCCGATGGTATTTCAAACTTGTTTGAAATGTTAGTCCCCGAGTGTGATGTCCTTGGCATTAAAATCGAGGGTTATGCCTCTTTGATATCTTAAGTTTGCATAGTTTGAACATTTTTGACTATCAACGGTAGTCCCCGAGTAGCGGAGATGTACGCGTATTCTGGCTTTTGAGCCTTTTTCCATATAAAATTGTAAGTGTGGAGCAACAAAATTTCTTCAAGACATGAGATGTTTAATAGAAAGGATGCTTATTTTAATAACTTGTACATGTATACATATTTTGCCTTCGAGGTTCGATAATCCTACATGGACACGGTTCCTTTGAACGTTTGATCCATTACAAAGTTTTCCTATCGAGGCCCTCTTGGGCGTGAAGTATGCCAGTCCCCGAGGGGTGATGCTCCCCAGTATTCGAGGTTGATTGGAAATACGCCTTGGATACTTGTTGAATTTTCCTTAGGTAGCATATAAATGTCGCCTCGTTAAAAACCTTGTCGGAAAAACCCATTTGGTATAAAACCCGATCTAAGGGAAAAAGAGTGCAACACATGCTTTAAAACCTAAGGTCTTCGAGTTGAAGGATGCCTCGACGTTTTTGAACACATGCAAGGAGTTACTCTCAAATATAAATAGAAAAAGGATAAGGTCATACCTTAACAATAATATCGTTTGAGTAGTGATATATTCCAATTGTTTGGTAGTTGTTCGCCTTCCATCATGCTTCTTGATACCCAATATTTTCCTCAAATTATTTTTTAACTTGCATAACAGCTTTCAAAATCACTCTTTGCAATAATGAGTATTTTGCTCTATTTTTTCATATTTTTTACTTAAACTATTTCCCCATTTTAATTCATAAATTATGCCTTAAATAATTTCAAAATACTTCCTAGCCCAGCATGTTATTTATAATCATTTTCTATCTTTTAAAATCCAATTATTTCACGGATTAGTCAATTGGGTCTTATTTAATTCCATTTACAATAATTTTGCAGTTATGGCCCAATTAGACATTTTGTATTATATTAATTCGGAACTTATGAATTTCTTACACTCAATATCAGTTAATTACTGTAATTTTACCTATTTAAACTTAATCTCGTCTTTTCATAATTATTAGATATTTTAACTAATTAATTATCTATTTTTATTAGGTATTTAATAGCTGGCCACGTTTATTTAAATTTTAGCCAAATTCTAGCCTAATCTTTAAACCCAAATTACCCAACCCACCAGATTTCAAATAACCCAGCCCAATCCATAAAATCTACCCGACCCAACCCCCAGTCAATCTAAGCCGTTGATCACATGAGATCAACGGCCCAGATGTTACCTTACAATAATTAACCCTCGAACGACCCCCTCGACCCCTCAGTCTTCGAGACTGGTCTCTCTCTCTACCCGTCTCTTCCTCTCCTCCTCTCTCCAGAACCTTCTGGGTTCTTCTTCTTCTCCGATGGCCTCCACCGTCTCTCCGTCCACCTCCAGTCTCACCCCTTTCGACCACCAGCCGCCTTGAAGCCTTATCTCTCCGATCCTCTCCATCTCTGAGACCTCCGTTGGTCTTTACCAGGCCCAGACATCTACTGGGGCTCCTGCTTTGGTGATTTTTCGGCCTTCTCCGGTGGGGTTTTGACACGACCATGCCACAATCACCACTACCTTCGAGCTTCACGAATGGTTCTCCGGTTATCTCTGATTCTCTTATGAAACCCTAACTTTTGAACTTTTCGATTTTTTCTAGATCCGTAATAGATGTATACATATTATCAGTTCTTTCCATGTTTTCTTCAAAGATTTCTCCTAAACGATTTCTCATTTTTTTCAAAACTAGGGTTCGAAACCCTTTTTCGAAACAATCCTCTTTTAATTTCTTAGCATTATTCTTGTAGTTTTTTACCGTGTTCTAACTTTATTTGAGCTTTTCCTCTTGTTTGACTCATTTGTTGTAAAAAATCCCGAATTTCTTGGTTCAATCTATGAGTCTGAGTATATTGGCCATCTACGTTTATCTGTTTAGCATGAGTGCTTTGCTTTTGTGGATACTCTGTGATCCCTGGTGTTATTTGCTATGTGCTCGTCACTAGGGTTCCTGACTATTCCTTTCTTTTACCCGTATCATGATTAATACCATGTTCTGATTTTTGTCTATTATATGTTATTTGTGCTTATAATATTGTGAGTTGTTCTATTTTTTCTGAATCTCTAAACCTATGTGATTTCTTGTTATTATAATCATTAGGGTTTCTGATTCTTTGATTCTCCCTATTATGTCGTGTTCGTTTGTGCTAGTATTGAGTCCCTAACTCTATGAGATTCTTACTTAAGTCCCTACTTTTGACCTACAAATTATTTCCTTGCTTTATTCTAATGTTAGTAGATTCTTACAGACCTTTCCTTAATTGGATTTTCTGAACCTCGACTAATTACTTGCGCTATGTGCTGAAATTACTTCCTTGTGATATTTTCCTCCAATTAATGTTGATTTCCTGTAATTAGGGCCTAATTTGAGGATGTCCTTACTGATCTTCAATTTTTAACTATCTCTTGCTTTATTTTCGTGTCTGGTATTACTGTCAAATTGATACGTATATATTTCTCCTTAAATAGGATTCTGAACTTGGTCTTACTTACATGTGCTATACTGGGACTGTCAGTCTTACATGATCTTCTTTCCTTATATTACTAGTCTATCCCTGATTGAGTATGACTCCTTAATTAAAGGGAGTACTCCTATTAATTTGATTCGAATTGATGCCTACTTCCATAATTCTACTGAACTAATTGTTTGTTACCTTATTTACTACCTATTTGAAACTATATATGCTTCTACTCTTTCACTAGCAAAGGAGACACAGACACAGAGACTATCTGCATTCTCTCTTGTGCTTTTTCTCTCTTTCTCTATTTGCTCTACTACTGCTCTCTCTCATTCTGCACACTGCTGTTTCTGCTCCATCTCTTTGCATTTTGCTATTCCTTACTATTCGACTGGTATGCCTCTAAGTTAGTTTATAGTATCTTTATACAATATGCTCCAGTTCCTGTTCATTTACTTACTATTCCTTATGTGTTTTATCCTGTGGTTCTATTGCCTACCATGTAACTAGCATGTCCCTACTATCCCCCTTTTCTCTTTAGCCTAATATGTCTCCTGCTTTCCCTTGTGTGATTCATTATGACTTTGTTTGACCCCTGTGAAACTAGCCTACCTATTTTCATATGTGGCTACTTTTACTCTTATCTCAGTATGACTAGTATCTCTTATATGTTTTCATCTTCTGCATGACTCCTAATACTATAAGTCTGTCCCCTCTACATAATGCTTAGATGTCATATGATTCAAGTCTGCATCGAGTATGTGACTCTGTTCAATACTTAATGCTATGTGATAATTGTGATTCTTTGAGAACCTGTAACTTTATTTTAAGGACTAATTGCGTGTAAGTTTGATGCTATCATGCGAATTACTTGTCCCCAACTCCCTTTCCCCTGTTGAGTTTGTCTCTTGAACCCTGTACCTTTGCTGAGTTGTGATTGGCCTGTTTCTTTCCTTTTGCAAACTATTTTTTCTCTCATAAAACTCTTACATTGTTCTCTGAAGTTCAAAACTGTTATTTCAGAACTGCCTTTTCAAGCTCAACTCTTTTAAACTATAAGCACTTCACACTACTCTTAGAAATTAGGTCCTACGTCGTGTGAGCATTGCCTTGAGTACCCGTGAGTACTCATTGAACTTTGACACACAAGGCTGGTAATTCCACACTGCACTTTGTTAAAATCTTGGCAATTTGCTTGGGTGTTGGTATTGGCCCGGGACCCATTTGGGGCCCTAGGGAACTTTGCCGAACCCAGGCCATGTAACGCTGTGAAACTCGAAAGGAGTGAGGCTGGGAGATTGGCCATGATTGAAGGCTCCCTATAGAATAACTTTTTGTTTTTCTTTTTTTCATTACTGTAATTCATTTATTACTAGTTTGTAATAATTTGTAAACGAATAATTGGGGCTGGATAGTGGATACGGGGGGTTATGTATCCTTAGTGTAATCATGGGTAGACAACATGCTTATAGGCTTCTATTTACTTACTTGTGCAATAGATAATCTGCCTAGGACATCCATCTCATTAGAAATCCTGCTTTAGGTTCTTCAATTTTCAGCATATCTATTATGTTCATTTCGTAAACCATGATCACTGTAATAACCAGAACAAGCAAATAAACGGTCGTAAGTCATTATCACTTCATTTTTTCATGATCATGGCATTTAGAAACCATGTTTTAGGGTACTCCTGTGTGCATTAGATATCCTTCCTTTAGGGCTTCTTATTTGTCATACTACAGTAGCTGAAAGCCCATTTAGCATGTTAATCTAATAATCCCATAAAATATGATTAGTCTACTTGAAATATTTTCTGCAAATATATACCTTTAAAATCAGAATCCAAATATGCATGTTCACCCTTTGATATAGATAGGCAATGTATACGACGCCTAGGCAAACTTTAGGCCTAATGCGTGTTAAAATCAAATCAATTATGTTCTACTAGTTTAATCAGCCTATTTTAAACCTTTTTGAACTCTGCTGCTCCCATTCTTGATTTTTGCCTCTCTGAAGTTCACTCTACTTCTTATTAAGACTCTTACTCTATATTTTTTTAGCAAATCCCCTTAAGATTTTCTGGTTCTTGCACTATTATGTTTCCAAACTGCTGGGTTGTAAAGTTACTTCACTCCGCTCTAATCGTTCCATTCCGAAACCTTACTCTGTAAACCTGCTATTTTTGATACAATTTTACCACTCTTTTACTATAATTCTCTTTTTAACTACTACTCTCTGTTAAGCTACTGCATTTTAGTCACTTCTCTTTTAAAATCACTATATCACTGCAAACCATGCTTTAATGACTTTCATCTGTATTTTCTGGAAACTTTGAATCCCTGTATATCTTCTAGATCTTACCGTTGCCTCTAAACAACTGCATTTCTGAAAATCAACCATTTTATGAATTACTCAATCAAAATTGAATTGTCTACTTCATCGCTAAGTTTTTCAAAGCAGATCCTTTTGCAACTTACTGGTTTCACTTTAACCTCTTGTTTTAAACTCCCGTCGTTGAGACCTTAAGTGTGTTTGAGACGTGCTACTTATATGTCTACCTGTGGAGGGGTTTGTGAGACTTTATTTGCCTCTATGTGTTCCCTTATACGTGCAGTCCTACTTGTTATGCATGTCGTTTAGTGTTTTATCCTTTAAACCTAAGGGTTCAACCTAGTCCCTGCCTTGTAAGAATAGTAGTCCGAAATACCCTCCAGGACTTATAGAATGAGACGGGTAATAGCACGCAATAAGCATTCGTGACCAACACACGCGTTTTAAATAACCTTTACGGGGTGGGAAGGCTAGAATACAGATATGATGACCGGTGCGCTAATACCATGTGTAGCCGCCTCTTTGAGGAAGTGACATACCGGATATTGCATTGACGTGATCCGTATTACTTTAAACCTAGGATAATTTCTTTATTTTTGTTATGTTTTCAAAACCTTTAATAAATTATGCTTTGTGTGAAATCCCCTCTTATATGAACCTTGCTTGCTATTTGTTCATCATCCAAATTCACAATATTTCTTGGCTGGGACCCACAATTATGGATCTTGAGGGGTGCCTAACACCTTCCCATTAGGATAATTTCAAGACCTTACCCAATCTCTGGTAATGCAACTTAGTTTATGAGTTATCAACTCTAGGTGCCTTAACGCACCATAAAAATTGTTAGGTGGCGACTCTTCCTTAAACCTTTCCTTTAAGGAGTTGTCCAAAATGTCATAAACCCGATCTCTCCGTACCTAACCCGTGCGATAGTAAAAGGGGGCGCGACAACATGGAGACTCTGCTGGGGATGTTCCCTAGGCTTATACCGTTACAAGTTGTCTTGTGAATTTGGAATTTTATTCTGTTTAAATGCTTACACCCTTTCCTATTCCCCATTACATGTTATTAATTGTTTAAATATGCAGGTATTTATTTGTCTAAGCAAAACTGACATATCTTCATGTTTTCTTTGTAACCGCTTTCCATTATAACTGTTGTATTTCCTTTCTTTACCGTTTTCCTCAACGTGAAAATACATGCCTATTTGTTTTAATGCCTATTATTTCATATCATGCTCCGCATTCATATTCCACTCGTGCCAAACAAAAATCTTATAGCAATGCTTACAATGAGTGGTTGCGCTATTCCAATATTATTACCCCCTAAATTCGGAAAGGCGTATTCGCGGTAAAACTAGTCGATCAGCGGTGCAGTCGACAGTTCCGTGCCTTCCCCCTTGAGTTGTCCGCTCAAGGGTACCAGTCTAAAACCCCAATAGAAACCTTACTCTATTGTATGTTGCATGCATCATGGTCAAACCTAGCCAGGATAACGTGTTGTCCGCACAATAGCCTTTAAGATAGCCTTGTCCAAAGTCCATTGGGTTTCCCTGAAACCCAAAAGGACACCTTCACGTTCTGTGCATTTATTTGGAGAAATTAAATGCTCATACTAATTATTGATGTCAAATAGTCGAGTCTGGTGGGGGTAAGGGCCTAACCTTGTTTGTTCGCGGGAAACGAGGCACGAAGTCCCCAGACTCAGCATGATCTAAAATATGACAAGAGGGCCAAGCTTGGATAAGGTCCTTCTGGGACCCATTTAGATAGGATTTTCTTTTCCACTTTACCAATGTAATAAGGCCAATGGCCATTATTGATTTTATCTCTTGCTTATTGTTTTTGTATTGTTTTTGGATTTGTCCATTTTTATCATCAATAAATGAGGCATTTCGCATTTCAAGTTCTCCAAATTAATTTGTCGCTAGGCCTACCTCGGGCACAAAGAGCTTCCCCAACTTAAGACACGCTTTATATTTCCGCACTACGTGTTTAAATATCGCAATGTTTTATGATTTCTCACTAACTTCATTACCTTTTGTTTTGTTTTTCTTTAGTTATTCCCCTTCCCCAAAGGTTAGTTCGTGCACTCTGGCATCAACAACTTATTGCACAACATCAAAGGGCCCTCCTCGTACTCCTCCTCCCATCCTCCCAAAGGAAAAAGCAAGGGTAAAACTAAGATGGCAGATGCAAGCGGCACCAGAAAAGACAACAGGGATGAACAGGTTGAGATCACTGACGGTCGAGGTATTCAGGTTCTGCACGAGGGTATGTCTCCACTAGAGAAGAAGCTGCTAAAGTTCAAAGAGGAACTTGATCAAGTCAAGAATTTGGCCCACTTATCATTCTCCCTCAACGTCCCAGACGTTCACTTCCCAAATGCTCCGAACCCCACTTTACCACAAAACATCCCCAAACAACCCAATCCCCCCAAAGATCCAGTTCCACCAGCACAATGCAATATGTGTCACCACAACACTCCGCCTCTCCAGGATCAGACAAGAGATTTCCAGGCTTACCATAATCCCATCTATGGGGAAACCGTATCTCATTTCGCACCCCATACACCCGAGTCTGAAGAGAAGGATAGGCTCATCAGGAATTTGGCCGAGGAACTCAAGAAATTGACCAACCGAGTTCAGGGCATCGAAGGAGTCAAAGGGATTGAGGGGCTGAACTATGAGGATCTTTGCATACATCTCGATGTCGAACTGCCCGAGGGGTACAAACCTCCTAAGTTCGAGATGTTTGATGGCACCGGTGATCCAAGAGTTCACTTAAGAACTTATTGCGACAAGCTGGTCAGCGTCGTAAAAGATGAGAGGATCTGGATGAAACTCTTCATGAGGAGTTTGAAAGGAGATGCACTATCCTGGTACATCAGCCAGGATCCAAAGAAATGGATTAACTGGGTAAGCATGGCTACGGACTTCATGGATAGATTCAGGTTCAACACGGAGAATGCACCGGATGTATTCTACATCCATAACTTAAAGAAGAAACCAACAGAGACCTTTCGCGAGTATGCTACTCGTTGGAGGTCAGAAGCCGCCAAGGTCAGACCGGCTTTGGAAGAGGAACAAATGAAGAAATTCTTTGTACGAGCTCAGGATCCTCAGTATTATGAGCGACTGATGATGGTCGAGGGGCACAAGTTTTCTGATATCATCAAGCTGGGAGAGCGAATCGAGGAAGGTATCAAAAACGGTATGGTTACTAATTTTGAAGCTTTACAGGCTACCAATAAAGCTCTGCAATCCGGTGGTGTGTCCAAGAAAAGGGATGTAAGATCCGTGATGGTGACACAACAAGCCAAGTACCCTCCCAAATACGAAGTATACCCCGCACCTTCCTTCACGTACTAACCAGCCCCAAACTACCAAGCACCCTCACTTCAATACCAAACACCCTCACCCACCTACCAAGCTCCACCACCCACATATCAGCCTACCTCGCCCAGATACTCCCAACTAGCTCCCGTCTATAATGCCTTCAATTCCCAACCTTCTCACTACCAATCACCACCTAATCGCCAAACTTCCCAAGACCTCGCCCAAACTTTGACCGTCGTCCACCAAAATAGTATACCTCCATAGCTGAACCCATCGACCAATTATACAAAAAGCTCAAAGCCACCGGTTATGTCACACCCATTCCTGCTGTCACCCCTGAGAAACCTTCTCAGTGGGTCAACCCAAACAAAACCTGTGCTTACCACTCCGGCATGAAGGGACACACCATCGAGGAATGCCGTTCCTTGAAGGACAAGATACAGACCCTCGTAGATAACAATATCATTGTAGCCAAGGACCCCGCTCCTAATGTTCGCAATAATCCGCTTCCTGACCATAAAGGTGGTGTCCACATGATTGAGGTTGATGATGACTAGGATCCCGAGGGATCAATTGGGCTGATTATAGAGGGTGATCCGAAGAAGCCTGCAATTACTCTTAATCCTATCGTGGTCCAGATGCAGCCATGTGAGGAAGCTGAGGTAAACATGTCCATTCCACTTGAGTTTGAATCGAGACCACCCGCGATAGGAAAGGCCCCAATGCCGATTGAAGTTGAGTTTGTATGACCGCTCGAAGTTGCAGTCCGACCATCTATAACATATACTCCGGCAGGAATCAGAATGACCACACCTATTCCAATGGCTATGTCAACAACAACACCCTTTTACTCAGACGCCATTCCGTGGGACTATACCACTGAAGCAAGGAGGAAAGGTAAACGCAAGTCTGAAGAAGCCATCGCTGCACAGGGTATGACAAGAACTGGCAGAGTTTATACCCCTGAAGATTTGGCCGAGTCTAGAAAGCAGGACAACAACCGTCCCCCCATCATTGAAACAGGTTCAGACGATCAGTGGGGAAAGATACAAGCCAAGGAATACTCAATCCTCGACCAGTTGAACAAAACAACAGCTCAGATATCCATCTTCTCCCTATTACAGAACTCTGAGACACACAAGAGTGCTTTGCTAAGGGTGTTGAGTAAAGCATACGTGCCCGACAATATCACCAGTGGGGAAATGGCCAACATGGTAGGCCAGGTGCTCGAAAGTCACAAGATCACTTTCCATGAAGATGAGATGCCGCCCGAAAGATTAGGACATAAGAAAGCACTACACATCACAGTACAATGTGAGGATCATTTCATCACAAGGATCCTAATTGATGGGGGTTCCAGCCTCAACATCTGTCCGCTGGTCACGCTCAAGAAATTGGGCAAAAGTTTACATGAGATAAAGGAATGAGAGATCAACGTAAAAGCCTTCGATGGTTTGCAGAGGTCCACCATGGGAGAAATCACCTTGTGCTTGCAAACAGGACCAACTTGGTTCGATGTAGATTTCCAAGTGATAGATGTGCCTGCATCCTACAATTTACTGTTGGGACGACCTTAGATCCACGCGGCTGGGGCCGTGTCATCAACCTTACACCAAGCTGTGAAGTTTGAAGTGGAATCACCAAGAGGTAATCATTCATGGCTACGGTAGAAACCATATCTATGGTCGCCAGACCTTTTCGGTCATCGATAGAAGGAGGAAGTTGGGTGGAGAAATCTACCACAACGTTGAACGTGTTAACGACATTGACAAGGACAAATGGTAGGGCAGTAAGACTGAAGGCATATTGAACTTGCAAGGGTACGATCCAGGTAAAGGGCTCGGTAAGAATCTCCAAGGAATAACAAAGCCAATAACACTCAAGAAGCACGGTACCACTTTTGGTCTGGGGTACGAGTACACTTGGAAGGAATTCAGGAACTAGTCACCACCATGGCGCGGCCCCTACTACCCATTGGATCAGCCAATACCCCACATAGAGCAGACTTTCCAGCCAGCTGACATCACATATGGTACAGACGAGGAGGAAGCGCTAGCGGCAATGAGGGATCTATTTCTGGATGATGAGGATATGGACTGCTGTGTCATTCTCGAGGAGGAGGGGGAGGAAGGCCCTTCTATACAATTCGTGTGCAAGGGATCATATCTCAAAAATTGGTCCGTCAAGACAACCAAAGCCCGTCAAGCCTCAGGGTAGCAAGACTAACGAAACAAGCATTATTTACAGTTTTATTTATTTAAAGAATTTTCTTCCTTTTCGCATTTTTAATTTCTGCAAGAAAGAGCTCCCATGTTCAAACAATTATTTAAAGCATTTCCAGCTTCTTTATAAATCTTATATTTACTCGCTACTATTTTCCTCCCCATTACTTTATTTACACAGCATTACTATTACTTATCTTGATGAACCGGCGACTGTGACCTGCAACGAGGCAACACAACAAACGGATTCCGATTTGGACGAGGATGATATACCTGAGGATATTATTAAAGAGGTCGAGAACTTTGAGAATAGACCTAAGTCTAACTTGGACGAGACTGAGGTCGTCAACCTGGGAAACGCAGAGAACGTCAAAGAAACACGCATCAGCATTCATCTGTCCATGTCAGAAAATGAGGATTATACGGAACGCTTAAGGGAATATGAGGACATATTCGCCTGGTCATATGATGACATGACTGGCCTCAGTACATCTATTATGGCCCACAAGCTGCCAACCAATCCAACATGCCCACCAGTGAAGCAAAAGCTCAGGAAGTTCAAACCAGACATGAGCTTGAAAATCAAAGAAGAGGTCACCAAGCAGATCAACGCCGGGGTTCTCGGGGTGGTCGAATATCCTACATGGTTAGCCAACATTGTGCCTGTACCAAAGAAAGATGGGAAGGTCAGAGTATGTGTCGACTACCGGGATCTCAACCGAGCCAGTCCGAAAGACGACTTCCCCCCGCCAAACATACACATCTTAATTGACAAATGTGCCAAGCACGAGCTGCAGTCCTTTGTAGATTGTTTTGCTGGTTACCATCAGATTTGGATGGACGAAGAAGATGCTGAAAAACGGCCTTCATTACGCCGTGGGGAGTGTGTTTCTACAAGATGATGTTGTTCGGTCTGAAGAATGCATAGGCCACCTACATGAGGGCTATGACTACTATATTCCATGATATGATTCACAAGGAGATCGAGATATGTGGATGACATCATCATCAAATCAAAGAAAGCTGCTGATCACATGGAAGATTTGACAAAGTTCTTCAACAAGCTAAGGAAATACAATCTGAAACTTAACCCCGCAAAGTGTGCGTTTGGAGTTCCCTCTGGCAAGCTGTTAGGATTCATTGTCAGTCATCGAGGAATAGAGCTATATCCATCAAAGGTCAAAGCCATCCAAGAATTTCCGCCACCAAGGAACAAGAAGGATGTTATGAGTTTTCTAGGAAGGCTCAATTATATCAGCCGGTTCATAACCCAGTCCACTGTCATTTGTGAACCAATTTTCAAAATGCTAAGAAAGGATGATGCCACCAAATGGACTGAGGATTGTCCAATGGCCTTCGACAGAATCAAAGAGTATCTCTCAACATCACCAGTGTTGGTACCTCCAGAGCCGGGTAGACCTCTATTACTCTACCTTGCTGTGTTAGATGGAGCTTTCAGTTGCGTTCTCGAGCAACATGACGAAACAGGGAGGAAAGAGCAAGCGATTTACTACCTCAGCAAGAAGTTTACTCCATATGAGGCCCGGTATTCTCTATTAAAATGCACCTGTTGTGCTTTGACTTGGGTCACACAGAAGCTGAGGCATTATTTCTGTGCCTACACAACGTACCTCATATCGAGGATGGATCCGCTAAAGTACATCTTTCAGAAGCCCATGCCCACTGGCAAGCTAGCTAAATGGAAGATCCTGTTAAGTGAGTTCGACATCATTTATGTAACTCAGAAGGCGGTCAAGGGACAAGCACTAGCAGATCATCTTGCTAAAAATCTTGTGGACAGAGAATATGAAACACTGAAAATGTATTTTCCCAATGAAGAGGTATCATTCGTAGGATAAGACATTGCAGAATCCTACGATGGTTGGAGGATGTTCTTTGATGGGGCCGCAAACTTCAAAGGCGTAGGTATTGGAGCAGTCTTAATATCAGAAACCAGTCAGCATTATCCGATATCCGCCAAACTCAGGTTCCCCTGCACCAACAACATGGCTGAATATGAGGCCTGCATCTTGGGGCTCAACTTGGCCATCGACATGAACGTTCAGGAGTTAGTAGTGATTGGTGACTCAGATTTATTGATACACCAAGTCCAAGGAGAATGGGCGACCAAGAATTCCAAGATATTGCCATATCTACATCGTGTACAGGAATTGAGAAAGAGGTTCACAAAGATTGAATTTTGGCACGTTCCCAGAATCCAGAATGAGTTCGCCGATGCATTGGCTACCTTGTCATCTATGATCCAGCATCCAGACAAGAACTTAATTGATCCCATCCCAGTGGGGATCCACAATCAACCGGCTTACTGCGCGCATGTTGAAGAGGAAGCAGACGGAAAACCTTGGTTTCATGATATCAAGGAGTACTTGGCAGAGTGAGAGTACCCAGAGCTTGCAAATGGTACTCAGAAGCGCACTCTTCGAAGGTTATCAAACAATTTCTTTCACAGCGGAGGAATCATGTACAGGAGGACTCCCGATCTGGGTTTGCTAAGATGTGTCGAAGCAAAGGAAGCAACAAAGTTGTTGGAGAAAATACATGCTGGTACATGCGGTCCTCATATGAACGGGTTTATCCTAGCAAAAAAGATACTTCGGAATGGTTATTTCTGGATGACCATGGAAACATATTGCATCCAGTATGTCCGCAAATTCCATCGATGTCGGATACATGGGGATATGATAAAGGTACCTCCTTGTGAGATTAATGCAACAAGTCCACCCTGGCCAGTCGCCGCTTGGGGCATGGATGTTATTGGACCAATCGAGCCTGCAACCTCCAATGGACACAGGTTCATTCTGGTTGCCATTGACTATTTCACCAAATGGGTCGAAGTAACATCCTATAAAGCAGTTACTAAGAAAGTGGTAGCCGACTTTGTCCGCGACCGCATTGTTTGTCGGTTTGGAGTTCCGGAGTCAATCATCACCGATAATGGTTCCAATCTCAACAATGACTTGATGAAAGCCATGTGTGAAACCTTCAAGATCAAACACAAGAACTCCACAGCATACAGACCACAGATGAATGGAGCCGTTGAGGCTACCAACAAGAACATCAAGAAGATATTGAGAAAAATGATAGAAAAGCACAAGCAATGGCATGAGAAATTATCATTTGCTCTGTTGGGGTATCGCACCACAGTCCGCACGTCAACTGGGGCAACCCCTTATATGTTGGTATATGGTACGGAAGCCGTCATTCCTGCCAAGGTCGAGATTCCATCTCTGAGAATCATACAAGAAGCTGAGCTCAGCGCCGCAGAATGGGTAAGAAGCCGCTATGAGCAATTGGCCCTCATAGACGGAAAAAGAATGAACGCGGTTTGTCATGGTCAGCTATATCAAAACAAAATGACCAGAGCCTTCAACAAGAAAGTCAAACCAAAACGATTCACACCGAGGCAGCTGGTGTTAAAGAAAATATTTTCTCATCAAGATGAAGCCAAGGGGAAATTCTCTCCCAATTGGCAAAGCCCGTACATGGTTCACCGAGTACTAACATGAGGAGCACTCATACTGGCAGAAATGGATGGAGAAATTTGGCCTAAACCAATCAACTCAGATGCAGTCAAGCGCTATTATGTGTAATTGTTATGTTTCTATCAATGTTGTAAATTGAACTACGCCTGACCTGATTCCTGTTTAAGAGGGGATACGTAGGCAGCTCTATGGGTTTGGTCACATTTTAATAAAAAATTTCATTTTACCCACGAATGGAAACTGGGGCAGAGTTTTGAGGAGGGACCTCAAAATTCCGAAGCAAGTTCAGCCGGTCGCCGCACAAGTAGCAGCTAGGCACATTCACCTATCAAACTGGGGCAGAATTTTGAGGAGGACCCTCAAAATTCCGTAGCAAGAGAGGCGACAATGTCTTGAACCGCATCGTGGTCTTCGGTTCATCCAAAGAAATTTGTTTTAAATTATATGTTATATTTTATAAAACCATGCATATTTACTTCCCAAAACAGCTTGTTTAGCAACGCTACCCCCATGGTACAACAAAGTTATCATTATCAAGCAGATTGGCCGGGCCAAGCCAACGGGGATACGAACTAACCCTCCACTTTACAAAACTCAAAATTTTTTCTTTGGATGCAGGCACAAATCCAGCGAAAGCCCAAACATCTTATTATCCTCGCAAGACGCATACTTCTCAAGGATACGCTCTCAAACTCGTCGCGTATGCCGACGCTTATTATTATCGCAAATAACGCTTCATTCATTACAATCATATCGCCAAAATTTATCATCAGATAAGAACTCTTACTGTCATTTTATTTTCTCGCATTGCATAAGGCTACTATTCTGCCTTCCAAGACTAAGCACTGTCTCCCTGCATTTTCGCATCTTTGCATAAGGCTATTATTCTGCCTTCCAAGACTAAGCACTGTATCCCTGCATTTTCTCGCATTACATAAGGCTACTATTCTGCCTTCCGAGACTAAGCACGGTCTCCCTGCATTTTCTCGCATTGCATAAGGCTACTATTCTTCCTTCCGAGACTAAGCACTATCTCCCTGCATTTTTCGCATCTTTGCATAAGGCTACTATTCTGCTTTCCGAGACTAAGCATTGTCTCCCTGCATTTTCTCGCATTGCATAAGGCTACTAATCTGCCTCTCGAGACTAAGAACTTTCTCCCTGCATTTTCTCGCATTGCATAAGGCTACTAATCTGCCTCTCGAGACTAAGAACTTTCTCCCTGCATTTTCTCGCATTGCATAAGGCTACTATTCTGCCTCTCGAGACTAAGAACTTTCTCCCTGCATTTTCTCGCATTGCATAAGGCTACTAATCTGCCTCTCGAGACTAAGAACTTTCTCCCTGCATTTTCTCGCATTGCATAAGGCTACTAATCTGCCTCTCGAGACTAAGAACTTTCTCCCTGCATTTTCTCGCATTGCATAAGGCTACTATTCTGCCTCTCGAGACTAAGAACTTTCTCCCTGCATTTTCTCGCATTGCATAAGGCTACCATCCCGCCTTCCGAGGTTAAGCTCTACCTCCCCTGCATTCGCATCTTTGCATAAGGCTACCATTCTACCTTCCAAGGTTAAGCGCTACCTCCCCAACATTTATTTCCTGCATTGCATAAGGCTATCATTCTGCCTTCCGAGTTTCCACGCTACCTTTCTCCGCATTTTATTTCATTACGCAAAGCTCCTTTCTACCTTTTCAAAGCAATCACCTTTCGTTACGTTATTGATTTACGCTTTCTTTCGGGCTAAGCTCTGCCCCTCTTTCCTTTCGCAAATCGCAAGACTAAGCTCTGTCTTGTCAGCATCATACTACTGCATTCTTCATGGGCTGAAATATCGCCAACTTGTCCAAAGGCGTCATCGTTCAGAGGCACCATCTTCATGGCCCGAGAACATCATTTCATGGCCTAAGGATCTCTTTTATTCAACTTGAACATCATTATTCAAAGGCACCATGGTTCGGAGGCACCATCCTCATGGCCCGAGAACATCATTTCATAGCCTGCGAATCCCGCACCAGGTGGTTCATGGCCCAGGACATCATGGTCTAAGGACATCATCCTAATTGTCCGAAGACAACATTCATAGTCCAACGGGAACTTGCATCATATTTATATTATGCATGATATATTCTTGTTATTTACTTGCAGGTAATCCGTCCAGAACAGCCAACCAGGCAGGAGCGGACTGCTCTAGTTATCCAAAACAACCCCATAAGACTTTCCGATTTTGCCTTACCTTGCACCTTGTGTCCATTCTTGTGAGACATCACCGGTATATTTCGCCGATGATTCCGGAACTACATACGGCCTGATTCCTGTAAAACCAGGGATATGTAGGCAACTCAGAAACTAGGGTGCGGCTTAAATCTCTCGTCCAATTTCCACTCGGTCAAAAATTGGTCATCATATCTTTACCCGACAACTCTTTCATCCTTCCCGGGTAAAGATGGGCAGCTGTTGATACCCAATTTTTCCTCAAATTATTTTTTAACTTGCATATCAGCTTTTAAAATCACTCTTTGCAATAATGAGTATATTTCTCTATTTTTCCATATTTATTACTTAAACTATTTCCCCATTTTAATTCATAAATTATGCCTTAAATAATTTCAAAATACTTCCCAGCCCAGCATGTTATTTATAATCATTTTCTATCCATTAAAATTCAATTATTTCACGGATTAGTCAATTGGGTCTTATTTAATTCTAATTACAATAATTTTGCAATTATGGCCCAATTAGACATTTTGTATTATTTTAATTCGGAACTTATGCATTTCTTACAATCAATATAAGTTAATTACTGTATATATATTTAAATTTAATCTCATCTTTTCATAATTATTAGATATTTTAACTAATTAATTATCTATTTTTTATTAGGTATTTAATAGCTAGCCACGTTAATTTAAATTTTAGCCAAATTCTAGCCTAATCTTTAAACCCAAATTACCCAACCCACCAGATTTCAAATAACCCAGCCCAATCCCTAAAATCTACCCGGCCCAATCCCCACTCAATCTGAACCGTTTATCACATGAGATCAACGGCCCAGATGTTACCTTACCATAATTAACCCTCGAACGACCCCCCCGACCCCTCAGCCTTCGAGACTGGTCTCTTTCTCTACCCGTCTCTTCCTCTCCTCCTCTCTCTAGAACCTTCTAGGTTGTTCTTCTTCTCCGATGGCCTCCACCGTCTCTCCAGCCACCTCCAGTCTCACCCCTTTCGACCACCAGCCGCCTTTAAGCCTTATCTCTCTGATCCTCTCCGTCTCTGGGATCCCCGTTGGTCTTTACCAGGCCTAGAGATCTACTGGGGCTCCTTCTTTGGTGATTTTCCGGCCTTCTCCGGTGGGGTTTTGACACGACCATGCCACAATCACCACTACCTTCGAGCTTCACGGCAGGTTCTCTGTTTATCTCTGATTCTCTTATGAAACCCTAACTTTTGACTTTTCAATTTTTTCTAGATCCGTAATAGATCTATACATATTATCAGTTCTTTCCATGTTTTCTTCAAATATTTCTCAATTTCCTAAACGATTTCTCATCTTTTTTAAAACTAGGGTTCGAAACCCTTTTTCGAAACAGTCCTCTTTTAATTTCTTAGCATTATTCTTGTAGTTTTTTACCGTGTTCTAACTTTATTTGAGCTTTTCCTCTTGTTTGACTCATTTGTTTTTAAAAATCCCGAATTTCTTGGTTCAATCTGTGAGTCTGAGTATATTGGCCATATACGTTTATCTGTTTAGCATAAGTGCTTTTCTTTTGTGGATACTCTGTGATCCCTGGTGTTATTTTCTATGTGCTCGTCACTAGGGTTCCTGACTATTCCTTTCTTTTACCCGTATCATGATTCATACCATGTTCTGATTTCTGTCTATTATATGTTATTTTTGTTTATAATATTGTGAGCTGTTCTATTTTTTTTGAATCTCTAAACCTATGTGATTTCCTGTTATTATAATCATTAGGGTTTCAGATTCTTTGATTATCCCTATTATGTCATGTTCGTTTGTGCTAGTATTGAATCCCTGACTCTATGCGATTCTTACTTAAGTCCCTAATTTTGACCTACAAATTATTCCCTTGATTTATTCTACTGTTAGTAGATTCTTACAGACGTTTCCTTAATTGGATTTTCTGAACCTCAACTAATTACTTGCTCTATGTGCTGAAATTACTTCCTTCTGATGTTTTCCTCCAATTAATGTTGATTTCCTGTAATTAGGGCATCATTGGAGGATGTCCTTACTGATCTTCAATTTTTAACTATCTCTTGCTCTATTTTCGTGTCTGGTATTACTATCAAATTGATACGTATATATTTCTCCTTAAATAGGATTCTGACCTTGGTCTTACTTACATGTGCTATACTTGGACTGTCAGTCTTACATGATCTTCTTTTCTTATATTACTAGTCTATCCCTGATTGAGTATGACTCCTTAATTAAAGGGAGTACTTCTATTAATTTAATTTGAATTGATGCCTACTTCCATAATTTTGCTGAACTAATTGTTTGTTACCTTATTTACTACCTGTTTGCAACTATATATGCTTCTACTCTTTCACTAGGAAAGGAGACACAGACTTAGAGACTATTCTGCATTCTCTCTTGTTCTCTTTCTCTCTTTCTCTATTTGCTCTACTACTGCTCTCTCTCATTCTGCACACTGCTGTTGCTGCTCCATCTCTTTGCATTTTGCTATTCCTTACTATTCGACTGGTATGCCTCTAAGTTAGTTTATAGTATCTCTATACAATATGCTCCAGTTCCTGTTCATTTACTTACTATCCTTATGTGTTTTATCCTGTGGTTCTATTGCCTACCATGTAACTAGCTTGTCCCTATTATCCCTTTTTTCTCTTTAGCCTAATATGTCTCCTGCTTTCCCTTGTGTGATTCATTATGACTTTGTTTGACCCCTGTGAAACTAGCCTACCTATTTTCATATGTGGCTACTTTTACTCTAATCTCAGCATGACTAGTATCTCTTATATGTTTTCATCTCCTGCATGACTCCTAATATTATAAGTCTGTCCCCTCTACATAATGCTTAGATGTCATATGATTCAAGTCTGCATCGAGTATGTGACTCTGTTCAATACTTAATGCTATGTGATAATTGTGATTGTTAGAGAACCTATAACTTTATTTTAAGGACTAATTGCGTGTAATTTTGCTGCTATCATGCGAATTACTTGTCCCCAACTTCCTTTCCCCTGTTGAGTTCGTCTCTTGAACCCTGCACCATTGCTGAGTTGTGATTGGCATGTTTCTTTCCTTTTGCAAACTATTTTTTTCTCATAAAACTCTTACATTGTTCTCTTAAGTCATTTTCAAAACTGTTATTTCATCACTGCCTTTTCAAGCTCAACTCTTTTAAACTATAAGCACTTCACACTACTCTTAGAAATTAGGTCATACCCCCTTCGTGTGAGCATTGCCTTGAGTACCCCTGAGTACTCATTGAACTTTGACACACAAGGCTGGTAATTTCACACTGCACTTCGTTAAAATCTTGGCAATTTGCTTGGGTGCTGGTATTGGCCAGGGACCCATTTGGGGCCCTAGGGAACTTTTCCGCACCCAGGCGGCCATGTAAGGCTGTGAAACTCGAAAGGAGTGAGGCTGGGAGATTGGGTCTGATTGAAGGCTCCCTATAGAATAACTTCTTATTTTTCTTTTCATTACTGTAATTCATTTATTACTAGTTTGTAATAATTTATAAACGAATAACGGGGTCTGGATAGTGGATACGAGGGGTAATGTATGCTTAGTGTAATCATGGGTAGACAAAATGCTTATAGGCTTCTATTTACTTACTTGTGAAATAGATAATCTGCCTAGGACATGCATCTCATTAGAAATTCTGCTTTAGGTTCTTCAATTTTTCAGCATATAATAACCAGAACAAGCAAATAAACGGTCGTAAGGCATTATCACTTCATTTTTTCATGATCATGGCATTTAGAAACCATGTTTTAGGGTACTCCTGTGTGCATTAGATATCCTGCCTTTAGGACTCCTTATTTGTCAAACTACAGTAGTTGAAAGCCCAATTAACATGTTAATCTAATAATCCCATAAAATATGATTAGTCTACTTGAAATATTTTCTGCAAATATATACCTTTAAAATCAGAATCCAAATATGCATGTTCACCCTTTGAGATAGTTAAGCAATGTATACGACGCCTAGGCAAACTTTAGGCCTAATGCATGTTAAAATTAAATCAATTATGTTCTACTAGTTTAATCAGCCTCTTTTAAACCTTTTAGAACTCTGCTGCTCCCATTCTTGATTTTTGCCTCTCTGAAGTTCACTCTACTTCTTATTAAGACTCCTACTCTATATTGTTTTAGCAAATCTTGAAGTCGTGTATTTGCTAACCCTTAAGATTTTCTAGTTCTTGCACTATTATGTTTCCAAACTGCTGGGTTGTAAAGTTACTTCACTCCGCTCTAATCGTGCCATTCCGAAACCTTGGTCTATAAACCTGCTATTTTTGATACAATTTTACCACTCTTTTACTATAATTCTCTTTTTAACTACTACTCTCTGTTAAGCTACTGCATTTTAGTCAGTTCTCTTTTAAAATCACTATATCACTGCAAAACATGCTTTAATGACTTTCATCTGTATTTTCTAGAAACTTTGAATCCCTGTATATCTTCTAGATCTTACCGTTGCCTCTAAACAACTGCATTTATGAAAATCAACCATTTTCTGAATTACTCAATCTAAATTGAATTGTTTACTTTATCGTTAAGTTTTTCAAAGCAGATCCTTTTGAAACTTACTGGTTTCACTTTAAACTCCTATTTTAAACTCCCGTCATTGAGACCTTAAGTGTGTTTGAGATGTGCTACTTATATGTCTACCTGTGGAGGGGTCTGTGAGCCTTTATTTGCCTCTATGTGTTCCCTTATACGTGCAGTCCTACTTGTTATGCATGTTGTTTAGTGTTTTATCCTTTAAACCTAAGGGTTCAGCCTAGTCCCTGCCTTGTAGGAATAGTAGTCCTAAATACCCTCCAGGACTTATAAAATGGGACGGGTAATAGCACGTGATAAGCATTCGTGACCAACACACACGTTTTAAATAACCTTTACGAGGTGGGAAGTGTAGAATATGGATATGATGACCGGTGTGCTAATACCACGTGTAGCCGCCTCTTTGAGGAAGTGACATACCGGATATTGCATTGACGTGATCCGTATTACTTTAAACCTAGGATAATTTCTTTATTTTTGTAATGTTTTCAAAACCTTTAATAAATTATGCTTTGTGTGAAATCCCCTGTTATATGAACCTTGCTTGCTATTTGTTCATCGTCCAAATTCACAAAAATTCTTGGCTGGGACCCACAATTGTGGATCTTGAGTGGTGCCTAACACCTTCCCCTTAGGATAATTTCAAGCCCTTACCCAATCTCTGGTAATGCAAACTAGCTTATGAGTTATCAACTCTAGGTGCCCTAACGCACCATAAAAATCGTTAGGTGGAGACTCTTCCTTAAACCTTTCCTTTAAGGAGTTGTCTCTAATGTCATAAACCCGATCTCTCCGTACCTAACCCGTGCGATAGAAAAAGGGGGCGCGACAGTGCTAAGTTTGTAAAAGCCCTTCCCTACGACTCCGATGACACAATACGGTCCTTCTCAATTGGGGCTTAGATTCCCTTCGTTTGGGTCTCGAGTGTTGAGAGTGACTTTCCTTAGAACTAAGTCCTCGACTCCGAAATGGCGAAGGTTCGCCCTTCTGTTATACAACCTCTCGATCCTTTACTTTTGTGCAGCCATTCAAACTAGTGCGGCTTCACGTTTTTTATCTAATAGTTTGAGACAAGTGTTCATAGCCTCGTGATTCGAATCCTCGGTAGTATGCTGAAACTTGACGCTAGGTTCCTCGACCTCGACCAGAATCTACACTTTGAACGCATACACCAAAGAGAACGGGGTTTCCCCCGTGCTTGACTTTGATGTTGTTCAATATGCCCATAGTACCTCGGGCAATACTTCTCTCCATTCCCCTTTAGCATTATTCAATCTCTTCTTCAAGTTTTGGATGATAGTTTTGTTCGTGGACTCGACCTGGCCATTTGCTCTTGGGTGATAGGGCATTGATAGAATCCTTTTGATTTTGTGGTCTTCGAAGAACTTTGTCACGTTGCTGCCGATAAATTGCTTCCCTTTGTCACATACTATTTCGGCGGGTATCCCGAACCGACATATGATGTGGTCCCATATGAAGTTGATGACTTCTTTTTCTCTTACTTTCTCGAAGGCCTGTGCTTCTGCCCATTTTGAAAAGTATTCAGTCATAAACAAAATGAACTTAGCTTTACCTGGTGCCGTTGGTAGGGGGACGACGATGTCCATCCCCCATTTCATGAATGTCCATCGGGATTGGACTGAATGGAGTTGTTCACCAGGCTGGTGGATTATCGGTGCAAACCTTTGGCATTTGTCACACCATTGAACGAACTCCTTAGTATCTCTTTCCATTCTGTCCCAGTAATATCCAGCTCTAATTATTTTGTGAACCAAAGATTCGACGCCAGAGTGGTTCCCACAAGTGCCTTCATGGATTTCTCGCAATACATAATCGGTGTCCCCTAGTTCTAAGCATACTGCCAGTGGTCCGTCGAAGGTTTTTCTGTACAATGTTCCATTTTCATCAAGCGTGAATCGAGCTGCTTTGGCTCGTAGGTCTCTCGAATCCTTTGAGTCTTAGGGGAGCTTTCCGTGCTTCAAATACTTGACATATTTGTTTCTCCAATCCCACGTCAAACTAGTAGAGTTAATCTCAACATGACCTTCATCGACCACAAACCTTGACAATTGTACAATAGTCTCCGGGACAATATCATCTTCCTCTACCGATGTCCCCAAGTTCGCAAGTGCAGTGGCCTCACCGTTCTGCTCTCGAGGTATATGGTCGAACTTCCATTCTTTGAAGCGATGCAATGTTACTTGAAGTTTTTTCCAAATACCTTTGCATCCTATCTTCTCGAACATCGAAGCTTTTGTTTACTTGGTTTACCACCAAAAGAGAATCACATTTGGACTTGACAACCTCTGCTCCCATGATTTTGGCTAATTCGAGACCTGCAATCATGGCCACATACTCGGCCTCATTGTTAGTTAAACTAGAAGTTTTGATAGATTGTCTAATGATTATGTCCGTAGGCAGTTTTAAAACAATATTGAGCCCGAACCCTTTCACATTCGAGGCGCCATCTGTGAAGAGGGTCCATACCCCCGAGGATGTACTTGACTTTAGTAAAAGTTCCTTTTCTACTTCGGGTACGAGGGCAGGTGCAAAATCTGCCACGAAGTCTGCTAAAATTTGAGACTTGATGGCCGTTCGGGGTTGATACTCGATATCGTACCCTCCAAGTTTGATGGCCAATTTGGCTAACCAGTTCGATAGCTCGGGCTTTTGAAAAATATTTCGAAGTGGGTATGTAGTTAACACACATATGGGGTGACACTGAAAGTATGTTTTTAACTTTGTAGATGCACTTATTAGTGCAAGTGCTAACTTTTGTAAATGTGGATACCTGATTTCAGCATCTCCTAGGGTCCGACTTACATAATAAATTGGAAATTTTGTACCTTTCTCTTCTCGAACTAGCACGCCACTTACCGCTACCTCGAATACAGCTAATTACAAGTAGAGTTTTTCGTCCGCCCTAGGAGTGTGAAGCAAGGATGGGCTCGATAAGTACCACTTTAACCCTTTTAATGCTCGCTGACACTCTGGAGCCCATGCGAAATCATTCTTCTTTTTGAGTAGGGAGAAGAATTGGTGGCTCCGATCTGATGACCTCGAGATAAATTGACCTAGAGCAGCTATCCGCGCAGTTAGCCGTTGCACGACTTTCACACTGTCCACGACGGTGATTTCTTCGATGGGTTTAATTTTATCGGGGTTGATCTCGATTCCCCTATTTGACACCATGAATCCTAAGAATTTTTCTGAGCCAACCCCAAAGGCGCATTTCTCTAGGTTGAGTTTCATGTTGTATTTTCTTAAGATCTCGAACGTTGCTTGCAAATGAGTCAAATGGTACTCTGCGCGCAGGGACTTAATTATCATGTCATCAATATAAACTTCCATAGATTTGCCTATTTGTTGTTCGAACATCTTATTAATTAGGCATTGGTATGTAGCCCCTGCATTGTTTAGCCCGAAGGGCATTACATTGTAGCAATATGTTCCATACTTTATAATAAATGAAGTCTTTTCCTGGTCCTCCATGTTCATTGGAATTTGATTGTGCCCGGAGTAGGCATCGAGAAAAGTAAGGATCTCGTGGTCGGCCGTGGCGACGATCAACCGATCGATGTTAGGCAGTGGGAAAGAGTCTTTAGGGCATGCTTTGTTCAAATCTTTGTAATCTAAGCACATTCTAAGTTTTTTTCCTTTCTTAGTGACTACTACTACGTTGGCTAGCCACTCGGGGTATTTTACTTCCCTAATGGACCCTATTTTGAGAAGTTTAGTTACCTCGTCCTTTATGAATGTGTGCTTCACCTCGGACTGGGGCCTTCTCTTTTTCTTCACCGGTTTAAATCTGGGATTGACATTTAGTTGATAGGCAGTTATCTCCGGTGGGATCCCTGTCATATCTAAGTGGGACCAAGCAAAGCAATCAATGTTATCGATAAGAAATTGAATGAGTTTTTTCTGTAGTTCGGGGGTTAATCCCGTTCTCAGGTATACCTTCCGTTCTGGTAGATGCTCGATCACTATCACCTGCTCAAGTTCCTAGAGCGTGGACCTCGTTGCATTTGATTCCTCGGGAGCGACAAAAGCTCGAGGGGTAAGGAAGTCCTCTTCTTCATCCTCGACCACCTGTTCCTCGGGCTCAATCGAGGATATAGATTGTCATTTCTATTTAGCCACCTGTTTGTCCTTGATGCTCGACTTCTCCGATGTAGAGGGTGCCGATGCCAGTGTCAAGTCATGGACTGCATACATTTCCTTTGCTGCGTGTTGCTCTTCGTACACCGTCTTTATGCCATCTTTTGTTGGGAACTTTATCATTTGATGAAGGGTTGATGGTACTGCTCTCATGCTATGTATCCATGGCCTTTCAAGCAATGCATTGTACCTCATGTCACCTTTGATGACATGAAACTTTGTGTCATGTATAGTCCTGACCACGTTCACTGGGAGGATTATTTCTCCCTTCGTTGTTTCGCTTTCCATGTTGAAACCATTCAAGACTCGAGATGCAGGTATGATTTGGTCAAGCAGCCCGAGCTGCTCTTCGACCCTCGACCTGATTATGTTAGCCGAGCTACCTGGTTCCACAAGAACACGTTTAACTTGAACTTTATTTAAAAGGATAGAAATTACCGGTGCATCATTGTGCGGCTGAGAGAGGCCCTCGGTATCTTCTTCATTGAATGTAAGGGTGCCTTTGAGCACATAGTCTCGAGTCTGCTTCTTCCTTGTGATTTACACTTTGGTGCGCTTGAACATGGGTCCCTGCGGAACGTCGACTCCGCCGATGATCATATGAATAACATGTTGAGGCTCCTCTGGTTCATTCTTCCTATTGGTGTCTCTTTCCCTGAAATGGTTCTTAGCCGTGTCGCTGAGAAATTCCTGAAGATGTCCCTCGTTGAATAATCGGGCTACCTCCTCTCCTAATTGTCTACAATCCCCGGTCATGTTACCATGTGTGCCGTGATACTTACACATCAAGTTGGGATTCCTTTGGGAAGGGTCAGTTTGTATGGGTTTGGGCCACCTGCTATCCCTAATCTTTCCAATTGGTGAAACGAGGCCCAAGGCATCGATGCTAAAATTGTACTCCGATAATTGAGGTGCCTCCACCGGTCCTGAATGCCTGTCGAACCCGATCTTACTCATGAGTCCCCGAGAATTATTCCTTGATCCACTCTTCGATCATTCCTAGGTTCATCGCGCCTTGAACTGTTTCTTCGCTCTTCAACATATGGATGATACCGTTCTTTGTTCGATCTTGGTTCCCTGCATGCGTCCCTCGATTCTTTTGTTGCCAATCTGCTCGGATAAACCGAACCTAAGGGGGCTCCCAGTTGGTCATCCTTGACCCTAATCTTCGTCTGATATCGGTTATGTACATCCGCCCAAGTCACGGTGGGGTACTCAATCAAGTTCTGTTTTAACTGTCGTGATGCTATCGAGCTTCGCTCATTTAGCCCCTGAGTGAAAGCTTGAACAACCCAGTCATCGGAGACTGGTGGTAACTCCATTCGTTCCATTTTGAACCGGGATACGAACTCCCTTAACATCTGGTTGTCCGTTTTTTTAATTTTGAAGACGTTCGATTTCCTTGTTTCGATCTTTATAGCACCATCATGTGCCTTCACAAATGAATCTGCCAACATGGCAAACATATCGATAGAGTTCGGGGGCAGGTTGTGATACCAAATCATCGCCCTGCATTTGGACAAAGTTTCCCCAATTGTTTTCAGCAGAACTTACTTAATCTCATCGTCCTCCAAGTAATTTTCCTTTATACCACATGTGTATGTGGTGAAATGCTCGTTGGGGTCGGTGGTCCCGTTGTATTTTGGTATATCCGACATGCAAAACTTCTTAAGAATAGGCTTCGGGGCCACACTCAGAGGAAAAGGTTTTTGCACAAACTTTTTGGAATCCAACCCTTTCAAAATCGGAGGTGCTCCTGGTATTTGGTTGACCAGCGAGTTGTACGTTTTCAACTTTTTATCATTATCCCGATTCTTTTTGTGAGTTCCTCGAGCATTCTCATGATTGTGGGGTCATCCCTAGATCCATTATTACTCGACCTCTCCAGCATTGGTTCAGCATAGCGAGTAATTTCTGGTCCCACCACGCTCGAAGTATTTTATTGACTTTGTAGCTGAGCGATAGCAATCTGTTGTGCTTGTAACATTTCAAAGATTACTCGGGGGCTGACTTCCTCATCTCCTCGACTTTGTGTTATTTGGCCACCAGGTTGGACCTCTCCGCGTACGCTTCCTCTGACGTCGGTGCCTAAGTCGACGTTTAGAACAATGTGTGAACCAACGTCGACTGGGCCAGGAACTGGCACTACCTCAGGGTTAAGCAGTGGTAAACCGACCCCTGAAGCTGCTGCATTATTATTTTTCCCATGGAATCCGAGACCGTCATTACCATGTGCTAGTGCGTTTGTTGAGTTCGAATATTTTAGCCTGAAAACTAAGAATCTTTGACAAGAACAAGTGTGAAAAATAACGTGTGTTATCCAAAATCAGTATTGAAATAATCACTATTATATTTAGCCCCACGGTGGGCGCCAAACTGTTTATCCTAAAATTTGAGTAACAATTTAAATTTATAGCGAGGTTTTAAAGATATGTGATTTAATCCAATACTAGTTAAGAAAAGTAAGTATATGGTTTGAATAAGCAAGTTAAACCAACCCAGTATATGAATAAGCCTTGTCCTCGAGCCCAAATGACCTCGATGAATAGTAGAAATAAACAAAGAGAATATAGTAAAGCCAAAGGACAATTTCTCATAGATGAGCAGAAAAGTAATAATGTATATTCTTTGCCAATGATTGATGATCTTTACAAATGATTGGGGTCCGCTTTATATAGGAGGGAAACCCTAAATAAGGTACATTTCTATTTACAGTAAAGAATCTTATTGGGACAGTTGTATAACCACCTAGTATGGATTTGTACTGATTCATACAATCTATTCCGGAATTTACGCCATGATCTTGGGGACGTGGCGGGAATCTTGTCTTTCTGTAACAAACTTATAACAGTACTATCTTGGAATCGATCGTACTCGGCTCCGATGCTCCTCGAGCACATAGGCCTTCAAGCCCCTTATTCTGCCTTCAAGCCCGAGCTTGGTCTTTATTGAAATTCAACCCTCGATGCGACCTCTCGAGCCTACAAAATCGGGGTCATATGATTTTGACTGTATACACACATCGTTTCATAATGTATCGTATTATATTATATTGTATTGTACTATATCTTTTGATGAATACAATATTTGGATAGATTGTATCGTTTGTTATTGATCCATGATATCACACACCAACAATATGAAGAATAAACTTGCAATATTATAAAGAAAAAGTTATGATACATGATATATTTATTATATAAAAAAGTAGGGTAAATGCTAAAATAATTTTTTTTTATAATAATGAAGGCTCAATATGAGAGAAAAAGACAAGATAACGACGCAACCACACCAAATCGGTCGTTACATAAAGGGGCACTTCGTCGTTACGTAACGACGGATTTAACGATACGATACAATAAAATTTAAGTAACAACCAAAAAAATATCGTATTTAAAGTAACAATATGATACAATACCATCCAAACAAGATGTTAAGAAGTCATGGATGATATGAGTATCCATATTATCAGCAGTTAACCTATTTTTTATCTTTATTAATACGGACAGACCAAATATTTTATTTGTTTTTGCATTACTCGTTTTTGACCCGCTTATATCCAACCCGCTCGTTTGCTACCCCTAGTATTGAACGATGAGAAGAACAATACTTGCTAACAATTTAAATATTAAATTAAATTTGAAAAGAAATTTTGACTACCAAAAAATAAATTAAACTTTAAAAACTTTTTAGATTGTAAGTTGAAAAAATGTTTTTATTATTATATGACTCCGCTTTTCAACTATAGGGTTTTGAAGACCGAAAGGGTATAGGGAAGAGTGGTTAAACCTGGAATTTTTGTATATAAAAACGATTTATATTTTTACGGTTGGATAATAAATGAGTCTTTTTTACATTAAAATGACGCTTTTTTCAATGGTTCTTATATTTTTTGTTGGTGTTTATGACTTTTGGAGAAATAAACGAATAGTTTAGTAACTTTTTTGTCCTAAAATATAGAAAAATAACTTTGTTAGGTAAATTCATCAACTTAAATGACCATTTTGAGAATTAACTCGCACTTCTCCGTAGTCAACAATTGCAAAATGCCCTTATTTTTTGTTTGATATATATCATGTACCCTTTCCACATCAGATACTAAGAGCACCTTAATGGTTTAGGCATGCAAAGAATTTGGATTCTCCAAAGTGATCAACTTTAGTTTCTCTACAAAATCACAAGTAAACTTGAATTAGAAAAGAGGCATGATGAATGATAAAGGGTGAAAAGTGCATGTATTGAGTGTATTTGTGTATTATTTCTTGTGTAAGTTATGGGAGTTCACACCGGTTTTAAAGTAAAAATATGCTCATTACGTGTTCCTTATATGTAGGAACGAACTTGCGCCCAAAAATAATCAAATAGGATAAAAACTGGCGAAAAATGCTGAAGATTGAAATCATGGACAAAGAAGCGAGGTTCGCTTCGCCAGACCAGGACCGGAGCAGAAGAAATCAGCAAGCGGTCTGGGGAGCGCGTTTGGACGCGCCCAACTTCTCCAATCCGAATTAGGAGAAGCCAAACTCGCCCAACTCAACATTACTTCATATAAATATGATAATTAGCCACCTCTTGAAGGAAGAGAAGACTTTGGAGAGGCAAGAACACGTTTGGAGCAAGTAGAAGAATTCAACTTCTCATTTTTTTTTCTCTTATCTTCCTACTTCCATTGTAATGAATTCTAGCCTTGTATTTGTGCAAACAATTATGAGTAGCTAAATTCTTATCTAGGGTTTGATGGAACCTTTTGGAGGATGATTTTTCATTACATTTAATATAAGTTTGCCATTGGATTCACTACTTGTTCAACTATGTGATTATTGTTGTTGATTGAAGGGCCCTCAATTGATTGTAGCTATTTGGTGTGTATTGCTTAAAAAAAAGATACATATTTAGGTAGTTATTGAATTACATCACTCCTAATGTATACAAGGAATCAATACGAAGAGTTTAAATGTAAGATTAGAAATAAAAAAATATTGGTGCGATCATACTGAGCGGTGAACTAGTGCCAACTAGCGTAGTTTAAAAAAATACGTCTAATAAATTATGTTAGTTACTCGTAAAAGAATTACAACACCCAAAGTACTCACGATCGGTAGATAATATTTAGCCGAATTTGTAGGAGACATATCGGGGAGGAATTCGACGATTGGAAAATCATAACCCTAGATCTTTTTAGTTTTATCTACAACACTTGCTTTGGTACAAATAAAAATACAGCTTTTTAATTACTTTGCTTTTGGTCAGTAAACACTCAACTCATTATTCAATATTTCTGGAAGTTGATTACTTGAATTCTTGCGGAACTAGTGCATGGATTAGTAGGTTAATTCCATGTGGGATACGATTCCAGACTTATAAATCAGATTATTTACAACGGCGGTTAGACCTTTTAATTTTTCGTAAACCAGATCTTTTTGTTGTTTTTTCTTTGTTTAATTAATATTTTTCTGTCTATTTTCCCTCCCCAGTGGCAGTCCCCTCCCATCTTCCTTTAGGCTAGTTATTTTTTTTCTCTCTTTCTATTTTTGTTTATATGGTAGTGTGATTAAAATTTTTGAATTGTGGAGCATATTTCGCTCTAAATTTGGTTAGTGTTTCTATATAGTGAGGTGAAAAGCTACGATTCCACCATCTCACTCAAATTGGGAGGGTACTACATAGGCAAATTGAACCAAAGAAGCTAAAAAATATTTGTGCACATAAGGTGTTCGATGAATTGCCCGAATAAACTTTTTGGTGAGGTTTAAGGAAGTCCGAGTAACTAACCTACCTCTATTGGAAATATGAACATCTCTTAAGTTTGGGGTGGCCGTTGAGTGTCTTATGAACTTCAATTGTGTTCTTTCTAAGAAAAGTATCATCCGTGGCCGACTTAGGCATAACTTAGGTGTTGCCTTACCCACTTGTTGTTGAATGGTGCTAATTAATATAGAATAAGTATAAAGTATTTTATAGTGGAAACTCGTGATTCGTCTTATGCACATATGCTTAAAAGGTACGTGTGGGATGTGATGTGCACCACTATGACTTGATGTGGGTAGAGTAAGCTAATGTTGTTTCTTGGTTCTTTCCAGGTACTATGACCACCTCCAAGACACCGCCAAGTAATCATGGTAAGGGTAAGGCTTCCACTAAAACTTGCGCACAGGATACGCCTGCTAATGAACTACGAATAAATACCAGGAATGATAGGGATGCACATGAAGCCTCAGAAGCAATTACATCATCGATTATACCATAGGAGGTGCAACAAACATCGTCATTTGGGATACGAGAGGTTCCCTTCCTGATTTGTGAAGGATCTTCGAGGCCACCCAAGGATAAGAAGTGTAAGACCGTTGAAGTGCAAGGGTGAGGCAAAGCCGTAGTATATACGGAACTCGAGCCCGATGAGGACTAGTCTGATGAAGAGGAGTATGTAGAGGTTGCACTACCTGAGGGTGATGGTGAACCTAGTGAACTAGTGTATGACTCGGTATGGAATATAAACTTTGTTAACAAGAAGGCATGGATACATTGGAAGTCAAGTCAATCCAGTTTGTTTGAGAGGCTGTTGAATTTGGAGACTTCCGGGAAAGATTACTTGTCGATCTTGCAAAAAGTCGAAAGGTACGGTTGGACACGCTTTGCTCAAGGACCTAAGAGTGAGGCTAATGTGACACTCATAAGAGAACTATATGCTAATTGGGACCTGGATAAGGGTTATGATATTGTGTGGGTTTGTGTTCATAATTGTTAACATCTCTCCCACCGCAATAAATAGGAATTATTGTATTCTGTTCCAATCTCATGATGAATATTTGCGGAGACTTAAGGAGCCAAATATGACCCACATGTTTTAGCTAATGTGTGACCCAATGACGGAGCCGACATGGACTAAAACCAGAGGTATGGAAAAGGCATTCATGACCAGAGAGACTAGGAGTTGGTTGAATTAGGTGAGCAACAAGTTGATGTCGATGACGCATAAATCATCTGTATATTTGGAGCGTATGTGCTTGGTATACGCATTGATGGAAGGGGAGGTGATACGGAGTCAAATGTACCGAACCCAAACTAACCAGCAATTCAGTCTTTACTTTGTGCACACCTTGACCACACTCTTGGCCAAATATAAGTTGGCTGGACCTGGAGATGATCTTAGAGATGGAACTGAGGGAGTATTGCATGATAATGGTGATGTGTCGGACCTGAATGAGGAGCAGTTCCAGAGGATTAGTAAGGACATGCGGTTGATAAAGATAGAAAGTGAGATACCCAAGTTGCAACTGGATTTAGAGGCTCGAGATCGTGCACTGGTTGATGTAGTAGAGTCCAGGGAGAAAATGATGCAGTCTCACTTTGCACATCTGATTGTTGTCTTTAAAGGTACTATGCCGAGCCATTCAATTGGTGTACAAACTGATGCAAAAGAGCCCCAGATAATTGAATCGAGTGCTACTGATAGCACTATTGAGAAGGAGCTAGGACTAGCCGTTGTCACTATAACAGGTGTGGAGAATGTTGCGGTTGAGGTTCCTCCTATTTGGTACGGCGAGTTGATTGAGGCAGTTGGCGCGTCAGGTGTCGCACTAGAGAATCCAGCACTTTCGGGGACCGAGGTTTATAGCCGGTCTTCTCCACGACCCGAGTGATTTTGAGGAAGTTTCTAACTCTCACTTTACTTTTTACCTTGCTTATTTGTATATTTGTGATATTGTGCAACTGAGTACAATGCACATTCTTCAATGTGGGGTGGGGTGTCTGACTTTTATTTTTGGGCATGTGCTTAATTACTAGTAATATATTTTTAATTGCATGATCACACTTGTGACCATTATAATTGTAGTAATTTTTAGTGGATTAATCCCGGTTTTTCTTTAAATCATGATTCTTTCCCGAGGATGCTATTTTTAACCGAGTATTTTTAGATAGATTTTTTCAGACTTCATAAATATTTGTGGACTCCTCCCGACGATAGATTATCTAGACAGTTCTTTATGGGACTAAAGTCTAAAGAAAAATACAAAAAGCTTTTTTTGTTTCTCTTTTATTTATTCTGGTTGAGCTAATAATGAAATTCGAAGAAACTTGAGTAATTTATCCTTTTGACATATTTTATAATGAGGCTTAGGTCTAGAGCATTTAAACTAAGTACTCTCTTCGTGATCTTTGTAATTACATGCCTTGATAATATATGTGGCTTTCTTTTGACACTGAGACTCATCTTTAGACTCTTGTGATTAATTCTCGCGTGTTAAAGTATTATGATGACTGTGCTAGTTGCTTTAACTTGACAGTTAGATCCAAGCTTGTCACGACCCAAAATCGAACTAGTCGTGGTGATACATAACCCAACCCGCTAGGTAAGCAAAATGACAATAAACCAATTCCAATGAAACTTAACGAGACAAATAAATAAAAGAAAATATTTGAATCTTATACATTTCAAAGGACTGGCAGTACAAATCATGAGCTTATAAGATTTGGAGTTTACAAAGTTGGTATGAAATAAATACGTCATCTGTTCGAAACGTACATAATAGATTTTTATAAATCTAAGGCTACCGTGAACAAGAGGCAGCTACAACCAGAACACAGGTACATCTTCAAACCCAACTCCCATCGATCACAACAACAACAACATCCAATATATGCACACAAGGTGAAGACGTGTAGTATGCGTACAACCGACCCCATGTACTAAATAAGTAACAAACCTAACCTTAGGTTGAAAGTAATGAAGAGCTGGGACATAGGACGGAGTCTGAAACCAATAACGAACAACATAATGACAGTAATAAGAGAAGCAACTCAGCCATATAATGCTCAGCTCGTTCAGAGTTCCAGAAAATATGTCCGCTTTTCAAGTAAATAAGTGAAAATCCAAATCTTTTTACTGTAATCGCCAAAAATATGAGTAAGTTTAACTGTAATTTTTACCAAAAAGCTTTCAACAAGTAAATGTTCCATTTTCAAATTGCATGAGGAAAATACACCTCTATTCCTATATGTCAACATGTATGAGAAGTCAGGAATGACGTGATACCGTACAACATGAGGAAAATGCTTCTCTTTTCCTGTATGTTATGTGTGCATGTCAATGCAATGTATCTAAAAGATGAACTCATGTACTCACACTCTCAAAGTACTCAATCTCACTATCTCACACTTTCCACTTATCATGCTCAATAACTCAGTATTGTATATGGCCAATCCAGCCCAGGGAAGATCCATCCCGAATATGTATGTAGCAACTGCCAGTCTGTCACCAGTACTGTATAAGGCCAATCCAGATAGGAGAAGATTCATCCCCAAATATAAATGCTTCGGGGAAGATTCATGCCCATGGAATATCCATCCCTCAACATAAATCAACCGCGCTCACTGGGGTATGTGCAGACTCTAAGGGGCTCCTTCAACCCAAGCTCTATATCAAGACAATCATGGTATAAATCAATGATACTTGTTGCGGCATGCAACCCGATCCCATAAATGTGTGTAGCCATAATGATCGTTGCAGCATGCAACCTCATCCACATATATACAACCATAAGGCTCGTTGCCGTGTGCAACCCGATCCACATATATGCATATATCACTCATAGCTCAGGCCCTCGGCCTCACTCAGTCATCAATCTCTCCAATATCTCGGCTCACAATGCCATGAAACTAACCCAAAAATGATCATATGATGTATCAATAAATAGCAACAGAGACTGATATATGATATGCAATGAATAAATATGACTAAGTACGAAGCTTCATTTTAAACATATAATTCAACAACAGAAATGACCTCGCCGGGTCTCAATAATACCAACGTATACCTAAACATGATTTCTAGCATGAATTACATCTCAGGTGTTCTAACACATAGGGTACAGTGAAAATATCTAGAGAAGATAGCTACAAAGTTCCATGGAATCGACTAAATCACAATTCACACGGTGCACGCCCACACGCCTGTCACCTATCATGAGCGTCATCTCAATATCAATCACATAAAACATAATTCGAGAATTCATACCCTCAACACCAAGTTTAGAAACTAGCCAAAAGAAACTCAAATACATCAAATAATGCCGAAGGAAACAAACTCAAATGATAAAGGTCGAATCTTTAATCAAAGCCCAAAAATCATCCCAAAAGTCCAACCCGGGCCCGCACCTCGGAACCCGACGAAACTCACAAAATCCAACAACCCATTCAATTACGAGTCCAACCATACTAGTTTCATTCAAATGCGACTCCGAATCGATGTTCAAAACTCATAAACTCACTCTATGAAACTTTAGGCTAAACCTCCAATTTCTCTTTTGGAACCCAATCAAATGCCGAAAATGAAGATAGATTCACGATATAAAATTAAAAATGAGTAGAGATTACTCACCCCAATTCATATGGTGAAAATCGCATAAAGAATTGCCCAAATCCGAGCTCCCTTACTCAAAATATGACCAAATGAACAAATCCTTGGTATTAAATATTTTTTTTGCCTAGTTGTTCTAGCTCGGTTCGTGTGTCAAACGATTCCGAAACTCGCTTTTGATGTCTTCAATGGATTTTTGTGAAGTTTCAGTCAAGATAGACTTTTGAATAACCTAATTTTGCCTTAAAATGAGGGAGATATGATATTTTGAAGTTTTAAATAAAGTTGGAAATTTAAGGGATAAAAAATGACATTTTCGTAATTATTTTACACCACAACAACAAAAGAATTTTCGTTTTAGCACCCAAAACTTATTCGGAACCTCTCGAACACAAAAAATATATTCATTTCAATCATCAAACATTCTACGAACCTGCTCGCACACTCAAAACACCAAAAAGAGGCCATTTTGACCCGATATTGACCATGGTCAAACTCCAAATCCTTAACTTAACTAGTTTCTCAACCAATAATCCAAAACACACCCGAGCCCCTAGGAACCCCATTCAATCATACCAGCAAGTCTTAAATACAATAGGAAATTATTCAAAGCTTCAAATCACACCAAACAACATAAAAATGATAAATTGCACCTCAAGTAAAAAATCAATGAACTTTGAACTTTGAACTTCCAAAACTCGCGCCAAAACATACCAAATCAACCCGGAACGAACCCAAATTTTGCACACAAGTAACAAATGACATAAAAGAGCTATTCTAATTCTCGGAACCATAATCCGAATCCAATATCCTCAAAGTCAACTTTCGGTCAAACTTATGAACTTTCCAAACCTTCAAATTTTCAGCTTTTGCCAATTTGTGCTGAAACCTTCTAGAAACATCCAAATACAAATGTAGGAATACGTACTAGTCAAATGCTCAAAAGATAAACTTGGTTAAATCTTCCAACTTAAAGAGCTTCCTATTTGAGAATCATTCTTCCACATTAATTTCGAATAACCTGAAAACCAAAACCGACGATGCACATAAGTCATAATACATCATGCGGAGATACTCATGCCCTCAAACAACCGAGCGAAGTGCAAATGATCGAAACGACCGATCGGGTCATTATAGAGTCGTCCTAAGTGAGTCATGTGCATTGTATGAGGTGAGATTTTAATGTATTATGTACCATCCTTGCTAGTCTAGAACTTTCCATGTGTGTCAGTCAAGGATAAATGATTAAATCTTATAAGTTTGGGAAGTGCTCTAGGCTTTCTTTGATTGATCATTTAGCCTATTTGCCTGCCAGTGCTAGTATCATCTGTAGTCACACATTTTGAGCCTGTAGACCTTTTATTTGGCAACCACATTACAAGACGAATCCCCTTTGTTCTTAATCAAATATTGTTGAACTTTCACCTCCCAAAACATTTAAGTAGCTGGAAGAGTAAATAAAGAGATTGAGTTGCTTTTGAGTGGAACCATAGAAAGGACGACAAGGAGCACTTGCGTATAAACGAAAAAAATAATAACACCTCACATATCTTTGTCTAGGCTAGTAAGTATCTATATGTGTATGTGCTTAATGAATAAGGGCCTAAATGTGTATGGTTTCATGGAAAGAAATTAAAGTGGTCAAGGCAATAAGGTACTTAGGAGTGAAGTGTAGTGTATTAAAGTGGTTAGAAGGGTTTAGTCATTGCTTTATCAAATATATCTTACCCATACTTTAGACTACATTACAACCTATAAAATCTTACTTTATCCTAGACTTTTAGAGCTTAAATTAGTAGAGATTTACACTATCGGCAAGCCTATGTACGAGCTTTGGTGGAATAAGAGTTTCTTTGTGAGAAGCAAGGTTCGCTTCTCCAGACCGGGACCAAAGCAGAAGAAATTAACAACTGGGAGCGGTCTGGGGAGTGCGTTTGGACGCGCCCCAGCTTCTCTAATCCAAATTAGGAGAAGACAAACTCGCCCAACTCAACCCTACTTCATGTAAATACGACAGTTAATCACTTTTTGAAGGGAGCAAAGACTTTGGAGAGGCAAAAACACTCTTGGAGCAAGGAGAAGGATTCAACTTCACTTTTCCTTTTTCTTCCCATTTCTTCATTGTTATGAATTCTATCCTTGTATTTGTGCAAACAATTATGAGTAGCTAAATTCTTATCTAGGGTTTGGTGGAACCTTTTGTAGGATAATTTTTTATTACGTTTTATATAAGTTTGCCATAGGATTTCTCTACTTACTCAAATACGTAATTAATGTTGTTAACTGAAGGGACCTTAATTGGTTGTGCCTATTTAGTATGGATTGCTTGGAAAATGTGTAACGACCTAACCGATTGTTTTGAGCTTTAAGGTTCCGTTCAGTAGTTCGAGGTCTTTTGTGGCTTCATATTGTGTATTATGACTTGCGTGCATTGTCTAATTCGATCTTCAGATGTTTCGAGATCTATTTTGATAAGTGATTCTCATTTTAGAAGCTTAAGTTGAAAATGTTGACTGAGGTTTGTGTCACGACCCCAAATCTTATTCAGCCGTGATGGTGCCTATCGTGGAATTAGGCTAGCCATTATCACATAATTACCCAATTACTTTGGCAATTTATCCAAAATTCATCAAATAATGTTTCATAGCAAGTATATAATACTCAAATTATTTAAACAACATAAATAATCTAACAGACTATAACCCTTCTCCTAGAACTGGAGTCAACGGATCATGAGCATCTAAGAGTAATACTACACTTCTAATGTCATAATACAATGTCTTAGACCAAATACTAAATACTCAATGAAGGAAGGGAAATAGAGATGCTGCGGACGCTGGACAGCTACCTCAAAATCCTGAATGCTGACGCCGAACGGACTCAGAACCAGTACCTGGATTTGCACACTGTTGATACCCAATTTTTCCTCAAAATTATTTTAAACTTGCATATAAGCTTTCAAAATCACTCTTTGTAATAATGAATATTTTTCCTAATTTTTACACATTTTTTATTTTGAATTATTCCCTATTTATTTACTATTTTTTCATATTTTTATAATTCATAAATTACGCTCTAAATAATCTCAAAATATTTTCCAATTTAATATGTCATTTATAATCACTTTTTACTTATTAAATTTCAATTATTTCGTAAATTGGCCAATTGAGTACTATTTAATTTCAATTACAATCATTTTTGCAATTATGGCCTAATTAGTCATTGTATACCTTTAAAACTCGAAATTCATGTTTCTTACATTTTTTATATTGTTTAATTATTGTAATTTTACTTATTTTTTAACTCAATTTCATCTTTTTAATTTATTAATTAATTACCTATTTTTATTGGGTATTTAATAACCAGCCTACCTTATTTAAAACTAGCCACAATTGAACCCAATTACCCAACTCCGTTGAGCCTCTTGCCACTTTCCGGCCAATCCCCGGCTAATTGAGTAAGGATACATGTTTTCCGGCCTAATCTATGCCGTCTCTGAGGATTTGCCCTCTTTTATGGGTTTTCACGAAACCCTAACCATCTGCGTTTTTGATTTTTTTCTTCTTAATGTCTGCTTACATTCTTACATTATTATGATATTTTCCCATGGTTTTCTCCGGAAAAACCTTTTCTTTTAGTGATTTCGACACTAGGGTTCTTAACCCTGTCTATAAAATGATTTCTTCTTGGGTTTAGTTATCTGTATCATGTTTAAGTAATTATTTCGGGATTTATTGTTGTTCGAACTGCTATTGATGAAACCCTAATACTCTATCGATCTTTGTTATGTGTGTGCTCGTTTGTTCTTGTTCGATTCAGTGCTATAATTTCTAATCCTCCTGTTGTTCTATGAACATCTCTTATATTTATCAGTACTATTGTTTAAATACTTATTGAGTTCAACCATTTACCTCACTGATTATTTTACTTGCTGATTTTATACTGATTTCTCATGATATTTTTCTAAAATAACACAATTGTGCATTTTCCTTTTATAATGTTGTACCAATTTCGAATTCCTTTTATATCTATGTGGTACTTTCCTTGTTTAGTACTGATTCTCTGTGATTTTCAAGCGTATCTCTTTGAACCTATTTTTAGAATTTAAAATTGGTAGACTGCCCTATTTTTATGTTAACATAGACTTCCATAATTGCATGTAGTAAAATCAGCTTTACAATGATTCCTTTTCCTTATTTAGCTTTGATTGTGTCCGTTTTAACTTGATTCCTTAATTAAGGGAGTCCATATCCCTAATTGATACTAATTGGACACTATTCCCATACTTGTGTTAAGCCATTGTTCCTTGCCTTATGTGTTTACTCGTTTTCAGCATTATAAGTACTCCCTTCTCTTTTGCATAACGGACAGACTAACATTGGGCAGGCGAACATTTGCTCAATTCTCTATACTACTCGCGTGTGTTCTGCTTCTCTTGGATCTCTCTCTTGTCTCTATCGTTACTCTTCGCTTGTTACTATTAGCCAGCTGCTAAGTCAAGCCTAATACTGTGCTATTTGCTGCTCTTTACTTGCATCACTGGTATGTCCTAGTTAATATTATTGCACTCCAAACAATATGCTTCAATTTTTGCTTAAGGTTCCTGCTCTTTCTTTTGTGCTTCTATATGTGGTTCTACTGCTTATCCTGTCACTAGCATATCTAATCCCTTATATGATCTCTCTTCTTCTTCTAGTTTAATTTAATCTTGTGTTGTTTTCTGTAGCTTATATGTCCTATACTGTCGTTGTTCCCCATTCCTCCTATCTTCTTATTATCTCCTATATGATTGTGTAGCAGCTGTGTACTATTTGGTATCGTTATGGGTTGAATCTGTACCTAAACTTATTACATACTATCACCCTTATTTGTCCCCTGAACCCCTTTCCCTGTTTGTGACTGTTCCTTGGTATCCTACTGAGTTAGGACTCTCTCCTGTTTTAACATTAGTCCTTATGTGTTTTCCTGAAACTATGTGACTTCAAAACTTCTTTTCAAACTTAAAACTCCTTTTCAAAAAGCACTTTCACAATTCCTAGACCTTTAGGTTCCACCCCCTCAGTGTGTGCATCGCTTAGGGACCATGAGTTCCCTCTGAACCTTGAGACACTGAGGTAAGGGTACTCTACACTGCACTTGTTTGACCATGGGCATATGCTGGGTGCTGGTATTGGCCAGGGCCCTTATAAGGACCTTTGGGAGCTTTGCCGCACCCAGGCCGTGTAAGGCTATGAGGTTCAACAGGGGTGAGGCTGGAAGGTTAGGCCTGTTTGAAGGCTCTCTATAGAATAACTTCTTATTTTTTCTTTTGCAATTATTGTATTTCATTTATTGTTGGTTTGTAATAATTTGTAAACAAATAATTGGTGCTGGATAGTGAATATGGGAAGGGACTATGCATGCTTAGTCTAGTAAGGGGTAGAAAACATGCTTATAAGGTTTTTCTTACTTATGTGTGCAATAGATAACCTGTGTAGGACACACATTTCATGCATTAGAAATCATGCTTAGCTTCTTTTATCTTTCAGCATGTGTACCTCACTCATTTTTGCAAGCCATGATCACAGTTAATAATTATATCAAGTAATAAAAACTGTTATAAGGTCTTACTGCATTTTCATGATCATAGCATCTAGAAATCATGTCTTCTAGGTATTCCTATGTGCATCAGATATCCTGCCTGTAGGATTTTTATTTGTCAGAACTTGAACGCTTAGTTAACTTGTCTCTAATATAATAACCTCACTAAAATATGGACAAAACGTTTCTGCAAATGTATCATCACTTATGTCTTTTAAAACAGAGTCAAAGTAAGCATGTTCACCTTTAGGCAAATATACGACGCCTAGGCAAACTTTAGGCCTGATGCGTAATTAAAATCAGATCAACTATGTTGGGTTAATCTGCCTCTTTCGGAATTTCCCAAACTCTGATTCTGCTTTCTTAGAATCCACTCTATTTTTACTAAACTCATATGCTGCTTTTAAAACAATTTTGAAATTGTGCGCTTTCTTACTTCTCATTACTGACTTCAGGATTTCTGATTCCTATCCTATCTTCAAACTGTTAAGTTTTTCAGAGTTACTTCATTATATAATGTTGTTCTATTTCTGAATACTTGCTAAACCATTTTCTAAAAACGATGTGATAAAATCCTATGAAGTACTAGATTTTTGTACTCACTTTTGGATTATTGAATTTCAAATAAACGCACTCCTGCTCAATTTACTGATTTTTCTAAAAGTTATTCTTCTCTTTTGTTTGAAAGCTTTAAACTGCTACGCACTCTTAATTCTTACTGTTGTCTCTAAACTATTGCATTTCTGAAAATCAATCATCCTTTTGAATTACTCAGTCTTAACTAAACCCTTTGCTTTTCAATACTAAGTTTTTTAAAAACATATCCTTTTACTAAACTATTGAAACCTACTGATTTTCAACTCAATAATGCTTGTTTTCAAACCGTCCTTTGAGACTTTAATTGTGTTTGAGACGTGCCACTTACGTGCTTAATTGCGGAGGGACCTATGAGCCTATTACTTGCCCTATGTGATCCTACTACATGTGTTCTACCTGTTTTGCTTGTCGCCTAGTATTTTATCCTTTAAACCTAGGATGTCCAGCCTAGCACTCACATAGTAGGATTAGTGGTCCTAATCACCCTCCAGGACTTATAGGATGGGACGGGTAACGACACGCAATAAGCATTCGTGACCAACACACGCATTTTAAATAACCTTTACGGGGTGGGAATGGTAGAATACGAATATGATGACCGGTGCGCTAATACCACGTGTAGCCGCCTCCCCGAGGTGTGACATACCGGGTATTGCATTGAAGTGATCCGTATTACTTTAAACCTAGGACACTTCTTTTCAAATGTTTATGTTATTCAAAACCTTTAAAGATTTTTATACTTGCTTTAAACCCCTCATATGTGAACCTTATTTGTTACTTGCTTACCGTCCAAATTCACAAAGCTTATTGGCTGGGACCCACAGTTGTGGATCCTGAGGGGTGCCTAACACCTTCCCCTTGGGATAATATCAAGCCCTTACCCGTTCTCTGGTAATGCAAACTAGTCTATGAGTTATCAACTTTAGGTGCCCTAACGCACCGTTAAATCGTTAGGTGGCGACTCTTCCTTTTCCTTTAAAGGAGTTATCCATAATGTCTCAACCCGATATCTCCGTACCTAACCTGTGCGATAGAAAAAAAGGGGCGCGATAGCGTGGCGACTCTGCTGGGGATCTTCCCTAGGCTTATACCATTATAATTTGCTTTGTGAATTTGGACCTTTAATTTGCATTTAAATGATTATGACTTTTCCTATTCTCCGTTACATGGCGTTAACTATTTACTTTTACAAGTATTTATTTCACTTGAACGTAACTGACATATCTTCATGTTTTCTTTGTAACCGCTTTCCATTATAACTGTTGTATTTCCTTTCTTTACCGTTTTCCTCAACGTGAAAATACATGCCTATCTATTTTTATGCTTATTATTGCATATCATGCTCCGCATTCATATTCCACTCGTTCCAAACAAATCCGATAGCAGCTCTGACGGTGAGTGGTTGCGCTCTTCCAATATCATCACCCCCTAAATTCGGAAAGGCATATTTGCGGTAAAACTAGTCGATCAGCAGTGCAGCCGACAATTCTATGCCTTCCCCCTTGAGTTGTCCGCTCAAGGGTACCAGTCTAGACCGCAATAGAAACCTTAGTCTATTGTATGTTGCATGCATCATGGTCAAACCTAGCCGAGCTAACGTGTTGTCCGCATAATAGCTTTAAAGATAGCCTTGTCCAAAGTCCGTTGGGTTTCCCTGGAACCCAAAAGGACGCCTTCACGTTCTATGCATTTATTTGGAGAACTTAAATGCTTTGCTAATTATTGATGTTAAATAGTCGAGTCTAGCGGGGGTAAGGGCCTAACCTTGTTTGTTTGCAGGAAACGAGGCACGAAGTCCCCAGACTCAGCATGATCTAAAATATAACAAGAGGGCCAAGCTTGGAGAAGGTCCTCCGGGGACCAATTAGATAGGATTTTCTTTTCCGCTTTACCAATGTAATAAGGCCGATGGCCATTAGTGATTTTATTTCTTGCTTATTGTTTTTGCATTGTTTTTGGATTCGTCTATTTTTATCATCAATAAAATGAGGCATTTAGTATTTAAGTTCTCCAAATTAATTTGTCGCTAGGCCTACCTCGGGCACAAAGAGGTTCCCCAATTTAGGATGCGTTTTACATTTTCGCATTACGTGTTTAAATTATCGCAATATTCTTTATATCTACACTAACTTCACTACCTTTTGTTAGTTATTCCCCTTCCCCCAAAAGTTGGTTCGTGCACTCTGGCATCAACATCTTATTGCACCAGATCAAAGGGCCCTCCTCCTACTCCTCCTCCCAGTCCTCCCAAAGGAAAAATCAAGGGTAAAGCTAAAATGGCAGATGCAAGCGGTACTAGAAAGGACAACAGGAATTAACAGGTTGAGATCATTGACGGTCAGGGTATTCAGGTTCTGCACGAGGGTATGTCTCCACTAGAGAAGAAGCTGCTAAAGTTCCAAGAGGAACTTAATCAATTCAACAATTTAGCCCACTTATCATTCTCCCTCAACGTTCCAAACGTTCACTTCCCAAATGCTCCGAACCCCACTTTACCACAAAACATCCCCAAACAACCAAGTCATCCAAAAGATCCCGTTCAACCAGTACCACGCAACTACATCACTCCAAATTCCCAGGATCAGACAAGAGACCACTTCCAGGCTTATGAAAACCCCATTTATGTGGAAACTGTAGCTCACTCCGCGCCACATACATATGAATCTGACGAAAAGGACAAGCTCATCAGGAATCTGGCTGAAGAACTCATGAAATTAACCAGCCAAGTTCAGGGCGTCGAAGGAGTTAAAGGGGTTGAAGGATTGAATTATGAGGACTTCTGCATACAACCCGACGTCGAACTGCCCGAGGGGTACAAACCTCCAAAGTTTGAGATGTTTGATGGCACTGGTGATCGAAGAGTCCATCTAAGGACTTACTGCGACAAATTGGTCGGCGTCGGAAAAGATGAAAGGATCCGCATGAAGCTCTTCATGAGGAGTTTGAAAGGTGATGCACTATCCTGGTAAATCAATCAGGATCCAAAGAAATGGACTAGTTGGGTGAATATGGCTACAGACTTCATGGATAGATTTGGGTTCAACACGGAGAATGCACCGGATGTGTTCCACATCCAGAACTTGAAGAAGAAACCAACCGAGACTTTTCGCGAGTATGCTACCTGTTGGAGGTCAGAGGCTGCTAAGGTCAGGCCAGCCTTGGAAGAAGAACAACTGAAGAAATTCTTCGTGCGCGCTCAGGATCCTAAGTATTATGAGCGGCTGATGATGGTCGAAGGGAACAAGTTTTCTGATATCATCAAACTGGGAGAGCGAATCGAGGAAGGTATCAAAAGCGGTATGGTCACTAACTTTGAAGCTTTACAAGCCACTAATAAAGATCTGCAATCTGGTGGTGTGTCCAGGAAGAAAGATGGAGGAGTCGTTATGGTGGCACAGCAAGCCAAGTCCTCTCCCAAATACAGAGTATACCCCGCACCTTCCTTCACATACCAACCAGCTCCAAGTTACCAAGCACCTTTGCCCGCATACCAGGCTCCACCACCCACATATCAGCCTACCTCACCCAGATATTCCCAGCCAGCTCCCGTCTATAATGCATATAATTCCCAACCTTCTCACCACCAATCACCACCCGCTCGCCAAACCTTCCCCAGACCTCGCCCAGATTTTGACCGTCGTCCACCAAAATAGTACACTGCCAGAGCTGAACCTATTGACCAATTATATGAATAGCTTAAAGCCGTCGGTTATGTCACACCCATCCCTGTTGTTACCCCTGAGAACCCCTCTCAGTGGGTCAACCAAAACAAAACCTGTGCTTACCACTCCGACATGAAGGGACACACCATCGAGGAATGTAGTTCCTTGAAAGACAAGATACAAACCCTCGTAGATAACAAGATCATTGTAGCCAAGGACCCCGCTCCTAATGTTCGCAATAATCCGCTGCCTGACCACAAGGGTGGTGTCCACATGATTGAAGTTGATGATGACTGGGATCCTGAGGGATCAATTGGGTTGATTGCAGAGGGTGATCCGAAGAAGCCTGCGATTACTCTTAATCCGATCATGGTCCAGATGCAACCGTCTGTGGAAGTTGAGGTAAACATGTCCATTCCACTTGAGTTTGAATCAAGAGGGCCGATCAAAGTTGAGTTTGTACGACCACTCGAAGTTGCAATCCGGCCAGCTGTAACATATACTCCGGCAGGAATAAGAATGACTTCACCTATTCCTGTGGCAATGTCAACAACGACGCCCTTTTATTCAGATGCTATTCCATGGGACTATACCGCTGAAGCAAGGAGGAAAGGTAAAGGCAAGTTTGAAGAAGATATCGCCGCACATAGTATGACGAGAACTGGCAGAGTTTATACACCTGAGCATTTGGCCGAGTCCAGCAAGCAGGCCAACAATCGGCCTCCCATCATTGAAATAGGTTCTGATGATCAATGGAGAAAGATACAAGCTAAGGAGTATTCAGTCCTCGACCAATTGAACAAGACACCAGCTCAGATATCCATCCTCTCCCTATTACAAAACTCCGAAAATCACGGGAATGCTTTGTTAAGGGTGCTGAGTGAAGCATATGTGCCTGACAATATCACCAGCGGGGAAATGGCCAACATGGTAGGCCAAGTGCTGGAGAGCTATAAGATCACTTTCCATGAAGATGAGCTACCGCCTGAGGGGCTAGGGAATAATAGAGCACTACACATCACTGACCAATGTGAGGATCATTTCATCACAAGGATCCTAATTGATGGGGGTTCCAGCCTCAACATCTGTCCACTGGTCACGCTCAAGAGATTGGGCAAAAGTATACATGAGATAAAGGAAGGAGAAATCAACGTAAAGGCCTTCGATGGTTCACAAAGATCTACCATGGGAGAAATCACTTTGTGCTTACAGATGGGACCAACTTGGTTTGATGTAGACTTCCAAGTGATAGATGTGCCTGCATCCTACAACTTATTGTTGGGACGACCTTGGATCCATGCAGTTGGAGCCGTGGCATCAACCTTACACCAAGATGTGAAGTTCGAATGGAACCATCAAGAAGTAATCATTCATGGCGACGGTAGCAACCATATCTACGGTCGCCAGACATTTCCGATCATCGATGGAAGGAGAAAGGTTGGCGGAGAAATCTATCATAACATAGATCGTGTCAACGCTATTGACAAAGGCAAGTGGTGGAACAGTAAAACCGAAAGCATACTGAACTGGCAAGGGTACGAGCAAGGCAAAGGCTCGGTAAGCGTATTCAAGAGATAACAAAGCCTATAACACTCAAGAAATATGGTACTACCTTTGGTCTAGGGTATGAGTACACTTTGGGAGGAGTTCAAGGACTGGTCGTCACCATGGCGCGACCCCTATTACCCATTAGAGCAACCAATACCCCGCATAGAGCAGACTTTCCAGCCAGCTGACGTCATATATGGTACAGACGAAGAAGAAGCACTAGAAGCCATGATCGATCTATTTCTGGATGATGAGGATATGGACTGCTGTGTCATTTTTGAAGAGGAGGGGGAGGAAGGCCCTTCTATACAAGTCGTGAGCAAGGAATCACGTCTCCACAATTGGTCTATCAGGACGACCAAAGCCCGTCGAGCCTCGGGGTAGAAAGTCTAACAAAACAAACATTATTTACAGTTTATTTAAAGCATTTCCAATTTTCATCAAAGGTCAAAGCCATCCAAGAATTGCCACCACCAAAGAACAAAAAAGATGTTATGAGCTTCCTGGGGCGGCTCAATTATATCAGCCGGTTCATAGCCCAGTCTACCGTTATTTGTGAGCCAATCTTCAAGATGTTGAGAAAGGATGCTGCAACCAAATGGACTAAGGATTGTCAAAAGGCCTTCGACAGAATCAAGGAATATCTCTCAACACCACCAGTCTTGGTACCCCCAGAGCCGGGTAAAACTCTATTACTCTACTTGGCTGTATTAGACAGAGCTTTCAGTTGCGTTCTCGGGAAACATGATGAAACAAGAAGATATGAGCAAGCAATTTACTATCTCAGCAAGAAGTTCACCCCATATGAGGCCCGGTATTCTCTATTAGAACGTACTTGTTGTGCTTTGACTTAGGTCGCACATAAGCTGAGGCATTATTTCTGTGCCTACACAACGTACCTCATATCAAGGATGGATCCACTCAAGTACATCTTTCAGAAACCTATGCCTACTGGCAAGCTGGCTAAATGGCAGATTCTATTAAGTGAGTTCGACATCATTTACGTAACTAAGAAGGCAGTCAAGGGACAAGCATTATCCGATCATCTTTCCGAGAATCCCGTGGATGGAGAATATGAACCTCTAAAAACGTATTTCCCTGATGAAGAGGTATCATTCGTAGGAGAGGACATTGCAGAATCCTACGACGGTTGGAGGATGTTCTTCGATGGGGCCACAAACTTCAAGGGCGTGGGTATTGGAGCAGTCTTAATTTCAGAAACCGGTCAGCCCTACCCGGTATCCTCCAAACTCAGGTTCCCCTGTACCAACAACATGGATGAATATGAGGCTTGCATCCTTGGGCTCAACTTGGCCATCGACATGAATGTTCAGGAAATATTAGTAATTGGCGATTCAGACTTATTGATACACCAATTTCAAGGAGAATGGGCGACCAAGAATTCCAAGATACTGCCATATGTACATCGTGTGCAGGAATTGAGATGGAGGTTCACAAAGATTGAGTTTCGGCATGTTCCTAGAATCCATAATGAGTTTGCCGATGCACTGGCCACCTTGTCATCCATGATCCAACATCCAGATAAGAATTTCATTGATCCTATTCTGGTAGGGATTCACACTCAGCCAACTTACTGTGCACACGTTGAAGAAGAAGTAGATGGAAACCCTTGGTTTCCTGATATTAAGGAGTACTTGGCAGAGGGAGAGTACCCAAAACTTGCAAGCGCCACTCAGAAGCGCACTCTTCGAAGGTTATCAAACAAATTCTTTCACACCGGAGGAATCCTGTACAGGAGGACTCCCGATCAAGGTTTGCTAAGATGTGTCAAAGCAAAGGAAGCGACGAAGCTGTTGGAGGAAATACATGCTGGTACGTGAGGTCCTCATATGAACGAGTTTTGTTCTAGCAAAGAAGATTCTTCGGGCTGGTTATTTCTGGATGACCATGGAAACAGACTGCATCCAGTATGTCTGCAAATGCCATCGGTGTCAAATACATGGGGATATGATGAAGGTACCTCCCAACAAGCTTAATGCAACAAGCTCACCCTGGCCGTTCGCCTCTTGGGGCATGGATGTTATTGGACCAATCAAGCCTGTTGCCTCCAACAGACATAGGTTCATTCTGGTTTCTATTGACTATTTCACCAAATGGGTCGAAGTCGCATCTTACAAAGCAGTTACTAAGAAAATGGTAGCCGATTTTGTCCGCGATCGCATTATTTGTCGGTTTGGAGTTCCAGAGTCAATCATCACCGATAATGGTTCCAATCTCAACAGTGATTTGATGAAAGTAATGTGTGAAACCTTTAAGATCAAGCACAAGAATTCTATAGCATACAGACCTCAAATGAACGGAGCCGTTGAGGCTGCCAACAACAATATCAAGAAGATATTAAGAATGATGATAGAAAAACACAAGCAATGGCATGAGAAGTTATCATTCGCACTGTTGGGGTATCGCACCACATTTCATACATCAACCGGGGCAACTCCTTGCATGTTGGTATACGGCACAGAAGCCGTCATTCCTGCCGAAGTTGAAATTCTATCCCTGAGAATTATACAAGAAGCTGAACTCAGCGACGCAGAATGGGTAAGAAGCCGTTATGAGCGGTTGGCCCTCATAGACGGAAAGAGAATGAACGCGGTTTGTCACGGGTAGCTATATAAGAACAAAATGAATAGAGCCTTCAACAAGAAATTCAAACCAAGGCGATTCAAATCGGGGCAGCTGGTGTTAAAGAAAATCTTTCCTCATCAAGACGAAGCAAAAGGGAAATTCTCGCCTAATTTGCAAGGCCGGTACATGGTTCACCGAGTTCTAACAGGAGGAGCACTCATACTGGTAGAAATGGATGGGGAAATTTGGCTTAAACCAATCAACTCAGACGCAGTCAAGCGCTACTATGCGTAACCCTTTATGCTTCTTATCAATGCTGTAAAATGAACTACGCCTGACCTGATTCCCGTTTAAGAGGGAAAATGTAGGCAGCCCTGTGGGTTCGGAAAAATTCTAATAAAATTTAATTTTCCCCACGAATGGAAACTGGGGCAGAATTTTGAGGAGGGACCTCAAAATTCCGAAGCAAGTTCAGCCAAGCACCGCACCAGTAACAACCAGAAGTCTTCACCCATCAAACTGGGGCAAGGGTTGAGTAGGAGCTCTCAAATCTCCGCCACAATGGGGGTTGCAATGTCTTGAACCGCGTCACGGTCATCGGTTCATCCAAAGAAAACTATGCTTTCTATATATCATATCATATTTTACAAAATCATGCATATTTATTTTTCTTTCAAAAAAGCAATTTGTTTTAGCAACGCTACCCCCGCGGTACAAGCAAAGTCATCATCATCAAGAAAGCAAGCCGAATCAAGCCAGCAGGGGATACGAACTAACCTTCCCCTTTACAAAACTCACGATTCTTTCTTTGAACGTAGGCATAAAGATGGCGAAAGCCCAAAATATCTTTTTATCTTCGCAATAAGCTCTGTATTCACAACAATCATATCGCCATAATTTATCATCAGCTAAGAACTCTTATTGTCATTTTATCTTCCCGCACTCGTATCATTGCATAAGGCCATCATTATGCCTTCTGAGACTAAGCACTGTCTCCTTGCATTTTATTTCTTGCATTTGCATAAGGCTACCTTTCTGCCTTTCGAGACTAAGCTCTATATCCATCTGCATGAGGTTAAGCTCTACCTCCATTTGCATAAGGCTACCTTTCTGCCTTCCGAGACTAAGCACTATCTCCCTGCATTTTATTTCTTGCATTTGCATAAGGCTAATATTCTGCCTTCCTAGACTAAGCACTGTCTCCATCTGCATGAGGTTAAGCTCTACCTCCATTTGCATAAGGCTACCATTCTGCCTTCCGAGACTAAGCATTGTTTCGCTGCATTTTTATTTCTTGTACTGCATAACCATTCTGCCCTCCAAGACTAAGCACTGTCCCCCTACATTCTCTACCTCCATCTGCATAAGGCTAACTTCTTCCTTCCAAGACTAAGCTTTGTCTCCCTACATTCTCTTTACTCCTTGCATAAGGCTATCATTCTGTCTTTCGAGGTTCTATGCTACCTCTGTCTGCATTTTACTTCACTACGCACAGTTCCTATCTCTATTTTTTAGAACAATTACCTTTCGCAACGATATTTATCTACGCTTTCTTTCGGGCTAAGCTCTGACCCGCTTTCCTTTTTGCAAATCGCAAGACTAAGCTCTGTCTTGTCAGCATCATACTATTGCACTCTTCATGGGCTGAAATATCGCCAACTTGTCCAAAGGCATCATCGTTCGGAGGCACCATCCTCATGGCCCGAGAACATTACTTCATAGCCTGCGGATCTCTTATATCCAACTTGCATATCATTATTCAAAGGCATCATGGTTCAAAGGCACCATCATCATGGCATGAGAACATCATTTCATAGCCTGCGAATCCCGCACCAAGCGATTCATGGCCCAGGACATCATGGTCTAAGGACATCATCCTAATTGTCCGAAGACAACATTCATAGTCCAATGGGAACTTGCATCATGTTTATATTATGCAATATACGTTTGTTCTTTATTTGCAGGTAACTCGGCCGGAACAACCAACCAGGCAGGAACGGACCGCTCCAGTTCTTCGTCACAACCCCGAAATATCTTTGTATTCTTACCCCACCATGCACCATGTGTCCGTTCTTGTAAAATCGTCGATATATTTCGCCGATGACCCCGGAACTACAGGCGGCCTGATTCCTGTAAAACCAGGGATATGTAGGCAGCTCAGAAACCAGGGTGTGGCTGAATTCTATCCCGCAGCTTCATCTCAGGTCAAAATTGGCCATCATATCTTTACCCGACAACTCTTTCATCCTTCCCAGGTAAAGAGGGGCAGCTGTTGATACCCAATTTTTCCTCAAAATTATCTAAAACTTGCATATAAGCTTTCAAAATCACTCTTTGTAATAATGAATATTTTTTCTAATTTTTACACATTTTTTATTTTGAATTATTCCCTATTTATTTACTATTTTTCATATTTTTATAATTCATAAATTACGCTCTAAATAATCTCAAAATATTTTCCAATTTAATATGTCATTTATAATCACTTTTTACTTATTAAATTTCAATTATTTCGTAAATTGGCCAATTGAGTACTATTTAATTTCAATTACAATCATTTTTGCAATTATGGCCTAATAAGTCATTGTAGACCTTTAAAATTCGAAATTCATGTTTCTTACATTTTTTATATTGTTTAAATATTGTAATTTTACTTATTTTTAACTCAATTTCATATTTTTAATTTATTATGTAATTTATTAATTAATTACCTATTTTCTATTGGGTATTTAATAACTAGCCTACCTTATTTAAAACTAGCCACAATTGAACGCAATTACCCAACCCAGATTTCAATCAAACTACCTAGCCCAACTAAATCCTACCCGGCCCAACCCCTACTTTAATCTGAGCCGTTGATCAAATATGATCAACGACCCAGATCAACCCATACCAAAAATATCATCTAACCTAACCCTCCCCCCACCGGTTCATTTCCTTCGCGACCTTTCTTCTCTCATCTCTCTATCTCCCTCAGTTACTCTCTCGAAGTCTCCCCCTCGATGGGTCTGTTCCCCTCTCCGGCCGGTTCTCTCACCGGCATCCATGGCTCCTCATTACCTCTTGGTCATCTATTCACCTCTCACTTGCTCAACACCAACCTGGGTCCTTCAAGATAGGCCTGGAGCAGTCCGCTTGCCTCCGTTGAGCCTCTTGCCACTTTCCGGCAAATCCCCGACTATTTGAGTAAGTTTACATATTTTCCGGCCTAATCTATGTCGTCTCTGAGGACTTTCCCTCTTTTACGGGTTTTCACGAAACCCTAACCATGTGCGTTTTTCTTCTTCTTAATATCTGCTTACATTCTTACATTATTATGATATTTTCCCATGGTTTTCTCCGGAAAAACCTTTTCTTTTAGTGATTTCGACACTAGGGTTCTTAACCCTGTATTTAAAATGATTTATTCTTGATTTTAGTTATCTGCATCATGTTTAAGTAATTATTTCATTATTTATTGTTGTTCGAACTGCTATTGATGAAACCCTAATACTTTATCGATCTTTGTTATGTGTGTGCTCGTTTGTTCTTGTTCGATTCAGTGCTATAATTTCTAATCCTGCTGCTGTTTTATGAAAATCTCTTATATTTATCAGTACTGTTGTTTAAATACTTATTGAGTTCAATCATTTACCTCACTGATTATTTTACTTGCTGAATTTATATTTTTTTCTCGTGATATTTTCCTTAAATAACACAATTGTGCATTTTCCTTTTATAATGTTGTACCACTTTCGAATTCCTGTTATATCTATGTGATACTTTCCTTGTTTATTAATGATTCTCTGTGATTTTCAAGCGTATCTCTTTGAACCTATTTTTAGAATTTAAAATTGGTACACTGCCCTATTTTTATGTTAATACAAACTTCCTTAATTGCATGTAGTAAAATCAGTTTTACAATGATTCCTTTTCCTTATTTAGCTTTGATTGTGTCCGTTTGAACTTGATTCCTTAATTAAGGGAGTCCATATCCCTAATTGATACTAATTGGACACTATTCCCATACTTGTGTTAAGCCATTGTTCCTTGCCTTATTTGTTTACTCGTTTTCAGCATTATAAGTACTCCCTTCTCTTTTGCATAATGAACAGACTAACATTGGGCAGTCGAACATTTGTTCAATTCTCTATACTACTGTCACGACCCAAATCCTAATTCAGGTCGCGATGGCGCCCAACAGCGGGGTTAGGCAAGCCGATATAACTTTCAGTAAGTTATACCCTTCCCATTCGATCAAACAAGTCAATGGTTACAAGTTTATAACAACTAATATGATACTAGCCTTGAGTGAAGGTAAAGTCATAGTAGATACAAAGCTGAAATAAAACATACACATAGATATACATCCCACAACCCAAAAAAAATTATACACCGCGTGTGTGCCAGGAACTAGTGTCACGGGCAACTACTGAAAATACAATGACTACAACATATACAGGGTCTCAGTCTGAGTGTAAAAGACAGAGAGCATAGCAAAGAAACTCCCGAACGCTGCTAGGAAGTCGCCAGGATATGACCACGCTATCAATATCTGGCACCGGCCTGAAAATCAGAAGGACCAGCCTCCGGACCTGTACAGTCAAGTACAGAAAAGGAAAGAAAGTGCAGCATGAGTACATATATATAAATATGTACCCAGTGAGTATCGCGTCTAATCTCGAAGAAGTAGTGACGAGAGGTCGACTCGATACTCACTAAGGTCAACCAGTCGTAAAGTAAGCAGGATGTAAAGAAAACTGTAGGCAAGTTAAACAAATAATAAAGTACATCAATATCCGACATCGAATAGCAACTCTCAAATCAACAAGTTGATATCTGCCGTGGCGTACGACCCGGTCCCACCCTGGTAGTCTCAATCTCGCCATGGCGTACGACCCGATCCTACCCTGGTAGTCTCAATCTCGCCGTGGCCTACGTCCCGATCCCACCCTGGTAGTCTCCATCTCGCCGTGGCGTACGACCCGATCCTACCCTAGTAGTCTCAATCTCGCCGCGACGTACGACCCGATCCCATAATATAATCAATCATCACTCTGCCGTGGCGTACGACCTGATCCCATAATATAATCAATCATCACTTTGCCGTGGCGTACAACCCGATCCCATAATATAATCAATCATCACTCTGTCGTGGTGTATGACCCGATCCCATAATATAATCAATCATCACTCTGCCGTGGCGTACGTCCCGATCCCATAATATAATCAATCATCACTCTGTCGTGACTCTCTTATCACTCTTAAATCAAGCCAAGTATCACACGTTCAAAGACAACCATACCAATCACACAAGTATACAAGTCATATCTATGCTACAACAGAGGAAAACAATGAGCATGTTGTGTCCTAACTACCCGGACGAAGCAGTAATAGCCACTACGTACGGACTCTCCTCACTCGGTGCGTACGTAGCCCCCAAACAAGACCACATAGCAAACAAGGTTACCTAGAGGGACAAATTCCCTCTTATGAGGTTAGAAAGTAGACTCACCTCGATAAAAGCACTTCTCAGACCAAGAACCGGATCAAAAGATGCGCCCGAAATTCCGAAACTACTCTTGACGGCTCACAACTAGCCAAATATAGCATAATTGAATCAATTCATGCTCCAGGAATAAGAATTAACAAGAAATTCCAAAATATAGCATTCTTGAAGGTTCTTGAAATTTCGACCCCGGGCCCACGCGTTCGGATTTTGAAAAATCTCGAAGGAATGAATTACCCGAAGCCCAAGGATCGTAATTACATAATTCATTTAGGAATTTATGGCTAAAAATGAAGTTTCACTATTTTTCCCAAAACCCCACATCTTTCTATCAATTCCTATGAATTTTAAGATAATTGGATGAGAATTTTATTTGAATTTGATGTTAAAAAGTCATGAAAACGGACTAGAAATCACTTATCTTGATGAATTTGAACTTAGGCAGCCCTTTCCCTAGCTTGGAGGAGCTCTAATGGAGGTTGGGAGTTGAGGAATGAAGAAGAAACCCGAAATTGGACATTTAAATACTGCCCAGGAAAACCTTCACTGCGATCGCGACATCAGGCCCTTCGATCGCGGAGAACAAATGACCCTGGCCCCCAGGAAGCACTATGCGATCACATAGATGGGTCCTGCGATCGCAGAGGGTAGAGAGGTAGGCTTATGCGATCACAGAAGTGAGGAACAGGTTGTAGGGGGGGTAGGTAGGTGACTTGTGCGATCGCAAGGGTGAGTCTGCGTTCGCAGAGAGTTGGGTAGGGGACCTTCTGCGATCGCGGAGTGATGTCTGCGATCGCAGAGAACATTGGATGGCCCAGCATAATTACTTCTCTGCGATCGCATCCCTGCTTCTGCAATCGCAGAGAAGGAAATTAGACAGAAATGTTTTTGGTTTTTCCAACTTAGCTCTCGGGGGTTTAAAACACCCGCGAGCCCCCTGGGACCCCGTCCGAAAGCACCGGCAAGTCTGTATTCATGATACGGACTCGCTTGAACTTCCGGAACATGAAAAGCAACAACGGAACTCAAAATTCAACCCCAAAACCAAATTAATCAAACTTAAGCAATTTGGAACTCTAGAATTCATTACATTACGCCGAACGGGTCTATACTACTCGGAATGACCCCAAATTTTTCAGACAAGTCACAAATGACTATACGTAACTATTGCCGGTCTCGGAATTCCATTCGGACCCCGATAGCATGACGTCCCGTTCCAGGACAAATTCTAAACTTAAGGAAATCCTGATTTCCATTTCGGGCGGTGAAATGCTCCCGGGTCAACAAAAACCCGAGCTGAACATAAGCCCAAGTCCGAAATCATCATACAAAGCTACTGGAGCTGTCAGAACTCGATTACGAGGTCGTTTTCTCAAAATGTTTACCGAAGTCAAACTTGGCCAAATAGGCCAGCCTTAAGGAACCAAGTGTTCCTAAACCATCCAAATCATTCCCAAATCCTGGACCACCCGCTCCTGCGAGTCATAAAGCACGAATAGCCGCTATGGAAGGTTTCATTTAAGGAAACGGGACCCTGATACGCAAAACGACTGGCTGGGTCGTTACATTCTCCCCCTCTTAAACAAACGTTCGTCCTCGAACGTGACTAGAATCATACCTGGAGTGCTGAATAGATGTGGATATTTGCTCCGCATCTCCCGCTCGGACTCCAAAGTCGCCTCCTCAACTGGTTTGCCCCTCTATTGGACCTTAACCGCAAAAACTGTCTTAGACCTCAACTGGCGGTCCTGCCTATCAATAATGGCAACTGGCTCCTCCTCGAAGCCCAACTTCTCATCTAACAGGATAGTGTTGTAATCAACCATGTGCGAGAAGTCGGCATGATACTTCTGAAGCATGGAAACATGAAAAACTGGGTGAACTCATGATAAAGCTGGAGGCAAAGCAAGCTCATAAGCAACCTCTCCAACCCGCTTCAATACCTCGAAAGGACCTATAAAACTGGGGCTCAGCTTGCCCCTATTCCCGAATCTCATAATGCCCTTTATCGGCGAAACCTTCAACATAACCTTATCTCCCTCGAATGCTACATCACGTGTCCGTTGATCTGCGTAGCTCTTCTGCCTAGACTGGGCTGTACGGAGCCTCTGCTGAATAATCTTTACCCTTTCCAAGGCATCTCTGACCAGATCTGAACCGTATAACTTGGCCTCACCAGGCTCAAACAACCCAATCGGAGAACGAATCGCTGACCATATAAAGCCTCAAATGGAGCCATCTCGATGCTGGACTGATAACTATTATTGTATGCAAACTCCGCTAAAGGCAAGAATTGGTCCCACTGACCCCCGAAATCAATCACGCAAGCCCTGAGCATATCCTCCAAAATCTGAACCGTACACTCTGACTGGCCATCAGTCTGAGGGTGAAATGCTGAACTGAGGTCTATCAGAGTACCCATATCGCTGTGCAAAGCTCTCTAGAAGCGCGAAGTGAACTAAGGACCCTGATCTGAAATGATAGACACCGGCACACCATGTAACCAGACTATCTCAAGAAGGTAAATCTGAGCTAGCCTCTCTGTAGTATAAGTAGTAGCCACAGGAATGAAATGTGCCGATTTTGACAATCTATCCACAATGACACAAACCGCATCAACCTTCCGCAAAGTCCGAGGCAACCCAACCACGAAGTCCATAGTAATACGCTCCCATTTCCACTGAGGAGTGGGCATCTGTTGGAACAAGCCTCCTGGCCGCTGATGCTCGTACTTAACCTGCTGACAATTAAGACACCTGACCACATACTGAACAATGTCCTTCTTCATCCGCCTCCACCAGTAGTGCTGCCTCAAATCACGATACATCTTCGTCGCTCCTGGGTGAATAGAGTATTGAGAACCGTGCGCCTCTGCTAGAATCCTTTCCCTCAAGTCATCAATATCAGGAACACACAATCGCCCTTGGAGCCGCAGAACACCGTCCTCACCTAAAGTAACCTCCTTGCCCCTACCCTGGACCACTGTATCCCTAAGCTTTGCTAGGCGTGGATCATCAAACTATCGAGCCTTGATCTCTCCCAATAATGAAGACTGAGCTACCACATGAGCTAAAACTCGACGAGGCTCTAAAAGGTCCAACCTTACCAAACGGTTGGCCAATGACTGTATGTCCAAGGCTAAAGGTCTCTCCTCCGCTGCAATGTAGGCCAAACTATCCATGCTAGCTGCTCGCCTGCTCAAGGCATCCACAACTACATTTGCCTTGCCCGGGTGATACAGAATAGTGAGATCATAGTCTTTCAACAACTCAAGCCACCTCCGCTGTCTCAAATTAAGGTCCCTCTGCTTGAGTAAGTACTGCAGGCTGCGGTTGTCAATATAGACCTCACAAGATACACCGTACAAATAATGCCGCCATATTTTCAAGGCATGAACAATCGCCGCCAACTCCAAATCGTGCACAGGGTAATTCTTTTCATGAACCTTCAGCTGTCGCGAAGCATAAGCAATAACCCTGCCATCCTGCATCAACACACATCCTAACCTGACGCGCGAGGCATCGCAATACACTGTATATACTCCAGAATCAGAAGGCAATGATAACACTGGTGTTGAAGTCAATGCTAACTTGAGCTTCTGAAAGTTCGCCTCACAATCGTCGGACCACTGAAATGGAGCATTCTTCTGAGTCAATCTAGTCAATGGAGCGGCCATAGAAGAGAATCCCTCAATGAACCGACGGTAGTAAACTGCTAAACCCAGAAAACTCCTGATCTCTGAAGCTGAAGTAGGAAGTGGCCAACTCTGAACTGCCTCAATCTTCTGCGGATCAACCTTGATACCCTCACCGGAAACAACTTGCCCCAGAAATGCCACAGACTCTAACCAAAGCTCACACTTGGAGAACTTAGCATATAGCTTCTGTTCTTGCAAGGTCTGAAGCACAACTCTCAAATATTGCTCGTGCTCTCCCAAGCTCCGTGAGTAGATCAATATATCATCAATGAAAACAATAACAAAGGAGTCGATATACAGCCTGAACACCCTATTCATCAAGTCCATAAATGCTGATGGGGCATTAGTCAAGCCAAAGGACATCACTAAGAACTCATAGTGTCCATATCTGGTGCGAAATGCAGTCTTCGGAACATCAGAAGCCCGAATCTTCAATTGGTGATAACCTGACCTCAGATCAATCTTAAAGAACACACGAGCACCCTGTAGCTGATCAAAGAAATCATCAATGCGCGGAAGAGGATACTTGTTCTTGATGGTCACTTTATTCAACTGACGGTAGTCAATACACATCCGCATAGACCCATCCTTCTTCTTCACAAATAGGACTGGAGAACCCCACGGCGACACACTTGGCCTAATAAATCCCTTGGCCAACAACTCCTCAAGCTGCTCCCTCAGTTCCTTTAGCTCCTTAGGAGCCATACGATAAGGAGGAATGGAAATAGGCTGAGTATCTGGAGCCAAATCAATGCAAAAATATATATCTCGATCTGGAGGCATGCCTGGAAGATCTGAAGGAAACACATCCAGAAACTCCCGAACGAAAGGCACTGAATCAAGGGTAGGAGACTCGGCGATGGTGTCCCGCACATAAGCAAGATAAGACAGAAACCCTTTCTCGACCATGTGCCGAGCTCTCATGAAGGAAATGACCCGGCTAAAGGCACTAACTGAAGCACCCCTCCACTCTAACCTCGACGACTCAGGCATGGCTAATGTAACTGTCCTGGCATGGCAATCCAGGACAACATGATGAGGGGATAGCCAATCCATGCCCAAGATGACCTCGAAATCAACCATATCAAGCAATAACAGGTTGTCTCTAGTCTCAAACCCACAGAAAGTAATCACACAAGACTAGTAGACCCGGTCTACCATTACCGAGTCGCCCACAAGAGTGGATACATACAAGGGAGAACCCAAAGACTCGCAATTAACATCCAGATAATGGGCAAATAATGCTGAAACATATGAATATGTGGACCGTGGATCAAATAGCACTGAAGCCTCTTTACCACAGACCGAAATAATACCTGTAATCACAACGTCTGATGCCACTGCGTCTGCCCTGGCTAGAATAGCTAAAAATCTGGCTGGAGCACCCGATGACTGAGCTCCCCCAGAACGAGCTGGGGCTGAACGACCCCTTCCTGACTGGCCTCCCCCTCTAGGACGACCCCTGCCGATCTGACCTCCACCCCTAAGTGGTCGTGCTGCTGGTTCTATAATCATAGGCTGCTGGCTCTACTGCACGGCCTTGCCCTGATTCCTGGGATAAAACCTCCATGCGTGACCCAGATCCCCACACTCGAAGCAACCCCCTGGCACTACTACTTGCTTCCCTGAAGAGGAGGAACCCTGACTAGCTGAAGAGCGGTGTGAATCCCCTGGTAAAGCACTGGGATAAGAACTGGAGGATCTCTGATGGCTAAAATAACTGCTGGGTGCATTCTGGACGGCCGAAGGATGATAGGAGCGCTCTGGCATGGCGCTAAACTGGGGCCTGACTGGAACAACCCTAGGAGGTACTAGAGGTGCTGAATAGGAAGTCCTGCTGAACTGGACACCTCCGTACTGACCCCTGGCCCTAGCTGGAGCCCCTCTGAAGTCGCCTAGAAACCTGGCCCTCTTGTCCTGCTGACCTGGCTGACCCTGCTCCCTGCCCCTCACACGGTAACCCTCGATACGTCGAGCTATATTGACTACAAGCTGACATGGGGTACCCATCTCTACCTCTCTGGACATGGAAGTCCTGATACCCGGATGTAAGCCTGCCACAAATCATCGAACCCTCTCAGCATCTGTGGGCAATATCATGAGAGCATGGCGAGACAACTCTAAGAACTTGGCCTCATAATCTGACACGGACATCTGCCCCTGCTCTAACCTCTCAAACTGACCCCGAAGCTCCTCCCTCTCAGATGGTGGAATGTATCTGTCCAAAAATAATTGAATGAACTGCTCTCAAGTAACCGGTGGAGAACCTGCTGGTCTACTGAGTACATAAGACTGCCACTAGCAACGAGCTCTGCCCTCAAGCTGAAATGTCGTGAAGTGTACTCCATGTGAATCTAATATCCTCATGTTGTGCAGTCTGTCCCTGCATCTCTCGATAAAATCCGGTGCATCCTCTCCCCGCTCACCCCCGAAGCTCGGAGGGTGAAGCTGGGTCCATCTACCCAACAACTTCTGCTGGTCTATCTCTGCAACTGGCCTGGGCTCCGGTGCTGCCACCCCAGGATGAACCACGATCATTGGTGGAATATCTGGAGTACGATGTACTGCTGCTCCTAGTCCTATAGCCTGAGCAGTAGGGGTCTGAACTCCCCCTCCTGCCTGGGAATTAGCCGGATCTGATAGAAGTACTCCTGCCTGGGACATAGTGTCCATAAACCTAAGCATACGGCCCATGACCTCCTGGAAGCCCGACGCCGTAATAAACTCAGCTGGTGGCGGAACTACTGGAGCCAGCTCATCCTGCTCCTCAACATAAGGATACCTAATCGGTGCAACTGGTACAGCTCTGGGACGCCCTCGCCCCTACAACGAATAGGAGCCCTACCCCTGCCCCTACCGCGGCCTCGAGCGGCGGGGGTAGCAGCCTCCCCTGGATCAGGAACATGTGAAGCACGCGTCCTCACCATATGTGAGAGAGTAGAAGAACAGGTTTGAGTACATCACCGATTGCACGATAGGATATGAACAAAAGGAGTTTCTTAACGCCCTATAGCCTCCTGAAGATAAGTACAGACGTCTCCGTACCGATCCGCAAGACTCTACTGGGTTTGCCCGTGACTCGTGAGACTACGTGAACCTAAGGCTCTGATACCACNTAACTCGTGAGACTACGTGAACCTAAGGCTCTAATACCACGTTGTCACGACCCAAATCCTACTTCAGGTCGCGATGGTGCCCAACAGCGGGGTTAGGCAAGTCGATATAACTTTCACTAAGTGATACCCTTCCGATTCGATCAAACAAGTCAATGGTTACCAGTTTATAACAACTAATATGATACTAGCCTTGAGTGAAGGTAAATTCATAGTAGATACAAAGCCAAAATAAAACATACACATAGATATACATCCCACAACCCCAAAAAACAATATATACCGCGTGTGTGCCAGGAACTAGTGTCACGGGCAACTACTGAATATACAATGACTACAACATATACAGGGTCTCAGTATGTGTGTAATAGACAGAGAGAATAGCAAAGAAACTCCCGGACGCTGCTAGGAAGTCGCCAGGAAAGTAGCTCACCGTTAAGTATAACCACGCTATCAATATCTGGCACCGACCTGAAAATCAGATGGACCAGCCTCCGGACCTGTACAGTCAAGTACAGAAAAGGAAAGAAAGTGCAGCATGAGTACATATATATAAATATGTACCCAGTGAGTATCCCATCTAATTTTGAAGAAGTAGTGACGAGAGGTCGACTCGATACTCACTAAGGTCAAACAGTCATAAAGTAAGCAGGATGTAAAGAAAACTGTAGGCAAGTAAAACAAATAATCAAGTACATCAATANTCCCACCCTGGTAGTCTCAATATCGTCGTGGCGTACAGCCCGATCCCACCCTAGTAGTCTCAATCTCGTCGTGGCGTACGACCTGATCCCACCCTGGTAGTCTCAATCTCGCCGTTGCCTACGACCTGATCCCACCCTGGTATTCTCAATCTCGCCGCGGCGTATGACCTGATCCCATAATATAATCAATCATCGCTCTGCCGTGGCGTACGACCCGATCCCATAATATAATCAATCATCACTATGTCGTGGCGTACAGACCGATCCCATAATATAATCAATCATCACTCTGCCGTGGCGTACGACCCGAACCCATAATATAATCAATCATCACTCTGCCGTGGCGTACGACCCGATCCCATAATATAATCAATCATCACTCTGCCGTGGCGTACGACCCGATCCCATAATATAATCAATCATCACTCCGTCGTGACTCTCTTATCACTCTTAAATCAAGCAAAGTATCACACGTTCAAAGACAACCATACAATCACACAAGTATACAAGTCATATATATGCTACAACAGAGGAAAACAATGAGCATGATGTGTCCTAACTACCCGGACGAAGCAGTAATAGCCACTACGTACGGACTCTGATCACTCGGTGCGTACGTAGCCCCCAAACAAGATCGCATAGCAAACAAGATTACCTAGAGGGACAAATTCCCTCTTACGAGGTTAGAAAGGAGACTCACCTCGATAAAAGCACTCCTCGGACAAGGGACCGGATCAAAAGATGCGCCCGAAATTCCAAAACTAATCTTGACGGCTCACAACTAGCCAAACATAGCATAATTGAATCAATTCATGTTCCAGGAATAAAAATTAACAAGAAATTCCAAAATATAGCATTCTTGAAGGTTCTTGAAATTTCAACCCCGAGCCCACGCGTTCGGATTCTGAAAAATCTCGAAGGAATGAATTACCCGAAGCCCAAGGATCGTAATTACATAATTCATTTAGGAATTTATGGCTAAAAATGAAGTTTCACTATTTTTCCCAATACCCCACATCTTTCTATCAATTCCTATGAATTTTAAGATAATTGGAAGAGAATTTTATTTGAATTTGAAGTTAAAAAGTCATGAAAATGGACTAGAAATCACTTATCTTGATGAATTTGAACTTGGGCAGCCCTTTCCCTAGCTTGGAGGAGCTCTAATGCAGGTTGCGAGTTGAGGAATGAAGAAGAAACCCGAAATTGGACATTTAAATACTGCCCAGGAAAACCTTCATTGTGATCGCGACATTAGGCTTGCGATCGCGGAGAACAAATGACCCTAGCCCCCAGGAAGCACTATGCGATCGCATAGATGGGGCCTGCGATCGCAAAGGGTAGGGAGGTAGGCTTATGCGATCGCATGAGTGAAGTCTGCGACCGCAGAGAGGAACATGCAGTAGGGGGGGGTATGTAGGTGACTTGTACGATCGCAGGGGTGAGTTTGCGTTCGTAGAGTGTTGGGAAGGGGACCTTATGTGATCGCGAAGTGATGTCTGCGACCGCAAAGATCATTGGATGGCCCAGCAGAATTACTTCTCTGCGATCGCATGCCTGCTTCTGCGATCACAGAGAAGGAAACCAGACAGAAAAATTTCTGGTTTTTCCAACTTAGCTCCCGGGGGTCTAAAACACCCCCGAGCCCCCTGGGACCCCGTCGAAAAGTACCGGCAAGTCTATATTCATGATACGGACTCGCTCGAACTTCCGAAACATGAAAAACAACCACGGAACTCAAAATTCAACCCCAAAACCAAATTAATCAAACTTAAGAACTTTGGAATTCTAGAATTCATTACATTACGCCGAATGGGTCTATATTACTCGGAATGACCCCAAATTTTGCAGACAAGTCATAAATGACTATACGGAACTATTGCCAGTCGCGGAAGTCCATTCAGATCCCGATAGCATGAAGTCCCGTTCCAGGCCAAATTCTAAACTTTATGAAATCCTGATTTCCATTTCAGGCGTCGAAATGCTCCCGGGTCATCAAAAACCCGAGCCGAACATACGCCCAAGTCCGAAATCATCATACAGAGCTACTGGAGCTGTCAGAACTCGATTCCGAGGCCGTTTGCTCAAAATGTTGACCGAAGTCAAACTTGACCAAATAGGCCAGCCTTAAGGAACCAAGTGTTCCTAAACCATCCAAATCATTCCAAAATCCCGTACCACCCGCTCCTGCGAGTCATAAAGCATGAATAGCCTCTATGGAAGGTTTCATTTAAGGAAATGGGACCCTGATACGCAAAACGACCGGCTGGGTCGTTACAACTACTCTCTTCTGTTCTCCTTCTCTTGGCTCTCTCTTGTCTCTATCGTTACTCTTTGCTGCTTACTATTAGCCGGCTACTAAGCCAAGGCTAATACTGTGATATTTTATGCTCTTTACTTGCATCACTGGTATGTCCTAGTTAATATTATTGCACTCCAAACAATATGCTTCAATTTTTTGCTTAAGGTTCCTGCTCTTTTTTTTGTGCTTCTATTTGTGGTTCTACTGCTTATCCTGTCACTAGAATATCCAATCCCTTATATGATCTCTCTTCTTCTTCTAGTTTAATTTAATCCTGTGTTGTTTTCTGTAGCTTATCATGTCCTATACTGTCGTTGTTCCCCATTCCTCCTACCTGCTTATTATCTCTTATATGATTGTGTAGCAGCTGTGTACTATTTGGTATCACTATTGGTTGAATTTGTACCTAAACTTATTACATACTATCACCCTTATTTGTCCCCTGAACCTCTTTCCATGTTTGTGATTGTTCCTTGGTATCCTACTGAGTTAGGACTCTCTGTTGTTTTAACATTAGTCCTTATGTGTTTTCTTGAAATTATGTGACTTGAAAACTTCTTTTCAAACTTAAAACACTTTTTCAAAAAGCACTTTCAGAATTCCTAGACCTTTAGGTTCCACCCCCTTCGGTGTGTGCATCACTTAGGGACCATGAGTTCCCTATGAACCTTGAGACACTGAGGTAAGGGTACTCTACACTACACTTGTTTGACCATGGGCATCTGTTGGGTGCTGGTATTGGCCAGGGCCCTTATAAGGACCTTTGGGAGCTTTTCCGCACCCAGGCCGTGTAAGGCCATGAGGTTCAACAGGGGTAAGGCTGGAAGGTTAGGCCTGTTTGAAGGCTCTCTATAGAATAACTTCTTATTTTTTCTTTTGCAATTATTGTAATTCATTTATTCTTGGTTTGTAATAATTTGTAAACAAATAATTGGGGCTGGATAGTGAATATGGGAGGGGACTATGCATGTTTAGTCTAGTAAGGGGTAGAAAACATGCTTATAGGGTTTTTCTTACTTATGTGTGCAATAGATAACCGGTGTAGGACAAACATTTCATGCATTAGAAATCCTGCTTAGCTTCTTTTATCTTTCAGCATGTCTACCTCACTCATTTTTGCAAGCCATGATCACAGTTAATAATTATATCAAGTAATAAAAACTGTTATAAGGTCTTACTGCATTTTCATGATCATAGAATCTAAAAATCATGTCTTCTAGGTATTCCTATGTGCATCAGATATCCTGCCTGTTGGATTTTTATTTGTCAGAACTTGAACGCTTAGTTAACTTGTCTCTAATATAATAACCTCACTAAAATATGGTCAAAACATTTCTGCAAATGTATCATCACTTATGTCTTTTAAAACAGAGTCAAAGTAAGCATGTTCACCTTTAGGCAAATATACGACGCCTAGGCAAACTTTAGGCCTGATGCGTAATTAAAATCAGATCAACTATGTTGGGTTAATCTGCCTCTTTTGGAATTTCCCAAACTCTGATTCTTCTTTCTTAGAATCCACTCGATTTTTACTAAACTCCTATGCTGCTTTTAAAACAATTTTTAAATTGTGCGCTTTCTTACTTCTCATTACTGACTTCAGGATTTCTGATTCCTATCCTATCTTCAAACTGTTACGTTTTTCAGAGTTACTTCATTATATAAAGTTGTTCTATTTCTGAATACTTGCTAAACCATTTTCTAAAAATGATGTGATAAAATCCTATGAACTACTGGATTTTTTTACTAACTTTTGGATTATTGAATTTCAAATAAACGCACTCCTGCTCAATTTACTGATTTTTCTAAAAGTTATTCTTCACTTTTGTTTGAAAGCTTTAAACTGCTACGCACTCTTAATTCTTACTGCTGTCTCTAAACTATTGCATTTCTGGAAATCAATCATCCTTTTGAATTGCTCAGTCTTAACTGAACCCTTTGTTTTTCACTACTAAGTTTTTTAAAAACATATCCTTTTACTAAACTATTGAAACCTACTGATTTTCAACTCAATAATGCTTGTTTTCAAACCGCCCTTTGAGACTTTAATTGTGTTTGAGACGTTCTACTTACGTGCTTAATTGCGGAGGGACCTATGAGCCTATTACTTGCCCTATGTGATCCTACTACATGTGTTCTACCTGTTTTGCTTGTCGCCTAGTATTTTATCCTTTAAACCTAGGATGTCCAGCCCAGCACTCACATTGTAGGATTAGTGATCCTAATCACCCTCCAGGACTTATAGGATGGGACGGGTAACAGCACGCAATAAGCATTCGTGACCAACACACGCGTTTTAAATAACTTTATGGGGTGGGAAGGGTAGAATACGGATATGATGACTGATGCGCTAATACCACGTGTAGCCGCCTCCCCGAGGTGTGACATACCGGGTATTGCATTGAAGTGATCTGTATTACTTTAAACCTAGGACACTTCTTTTCAAATGTTTATGTTATTCAAAACCTTTAAAGATTTTCATACTTGCTTTAAATCCCCTCATATGTGAACCTTCTTTGTTACTTGCTTACCGTCCAAATTCACAAAGCTTATTGGCTGGGACCCACAATTGTGGATCCTGAGGGGTGCTAACACCTTCCCCTTGGGATAATATCAAGCCCTTACCCGTTCTCTGGTAATGCAAACAAGTCTATGAGTTATCGACTTTAGGTGCCCTAACGCACCGTTAAATTGTTACGTGGCGACTCTTCCTTTTCCTTTAAAGGAGTTGTCCATAATGTCTCAACCCGATCTCTCCGTACCTAACCCGTGCGATAGAATAAAGGGGCGCGACACACACAGAGGTGCAGGGAGTAATGATGAGTATGCCAACTCAGTAGTAATGAAAATAAATCAAGTCTGACGATAAGAAACACACGGCAACAAAACATCAATTCACAATAGAAAAATACCGAGTCTTAACAAAATATACATTTAGTCCATATGTTTAAAAACCAGTTTCCGTAAAAATCCTTTGAACAAGTACGTTTCCTAATGTTAGTAAAATTCCCAAAGAAATCAGTATGAAAGATGAAATGAATCATTATCAGAAGTCAGCAAAAATATCATTACAAACTCCCCTCGGGCCAAATCAGCACTAATAATCAGTCACTCAGCACCTCACCATCACTCAGTAACAGTCACTCAGCACCTCACAGTCACTCATGCCTCTCAAATCACTCGCCACTCGCCACTCGCAATCAGTAGGTATCTGCGCTCACTGGGGGTGTACATACTCCGGAGGGGCTCCTACAGCCCAAGAGCAATAAATAGCCAAGTCATGGCATCAATCACTCAGACACTCGACCTCTCTCATATCATAAATATCCTCACAATATTGTCTCTCGGCCTCACTTAGCCAGACACTCTCAACATGCCACTCGGGCCATAAATAAACGGGGTTCTCGACCCAAAACAACATTTCATTTTAGGAAATGATAATATCACAAATCCGAGTGTCAAATAATTTAACAAGAAAGACTGAGTGTAAAATCATATTTACTACGTGAGGAATATCAGAAAATAGCCCCCAAGGTGTTTAAGCAGATCGACACGAGGCCCCAAATAGGCTTACAACCAAAATATATCAGAAACATAGTAATACTAATTAACATATGATTTGAAAGCAGTTTCGCAACTCAATAGTTGCCTCAGGAGGAACCAATTTCCAAATTTCCAATCCGTGCGCGCCCCACACTCGTCATCCAGTCTGTGCGTCACTCCAAAATAGTGAAATGATGTAAAGTCCGGAGTTTCATACCCTCAAGAAAGGATTTAAAGACATTACTTACCTCAAACTATCCCGAAAAGCTACTCTGCAATACTCTTTCCCCTCGAATCGGCTCCTGAACGCTCCGAATCTATCAAAATCAGATTTATCGCATCAAAATACGCTAGGGAGATGAAACCCAATTGAAAAATATCAAATGTAGGCACAATTCCCGAAATTGAACAAAACCCGACCCCCTAGGCCCACGTCTTGGAACTCGATAAACTTCATACCAAAATGATCCTCATCTTCTCACGAGTCTATACATATAAAGAACGCTGAAATCGGAGTCCAAATGACCCCTCAAATCACCTTTAGAAAGTCTCTTAAACTCAAGCCCTAATTAACCCTCTTTACACTGATTTTCCCCAATTAAACACCACTAATTAGGTCCTTAATACAATATAATCGAGTTATGAAGTCCCAAAACCTTACCTCAATGAAGAACTATCGATTCCCTCTTCAAAATCTCTCCAAAATCTCTAATCACGTTTTAAAATGGTCGAAAAGTGGGCAAGGGTCGCGGATGGGCTTTTTATATTCTGCCCAGGTATTTCTTCACCGCCATCGCGGGAGTTCCCACGCGATCGTGAAGGACAAGCCTCCTGACCCACAAAAAAGATCCTACACGATCGTAGACCTACACACGCGATCGCGATTCAATGGGACATAAGCCCACGCGATCGTGAACTAACCCACGCGATCGCGTAGCATAACTGATCACCCCTTCACGCGCCCCTCTTTTTCTACGCGATTGCGAACCAGACCACGCGATCGCAATGCACCGGAAAATCAAACCACGCGATCGCGACCTCCTTCACGCGATCGCGTATAATAAAATTCCATCCTCACAACTTATACCTACGCGATCGCAAGAATCCCCTCGCGATCGCAGAGAAGGATTTCCTGCTGCAAAAAACCAGAAAACCAGCAATTCTCTAAGGCCCGAAATGCCCGTTTGATCATCCGAAACACACCTGAGGCCCTCGGGACCTCAACCAAACCTACCAACATATCCCATATCATCATTCAAACTTAGTCGAGCCCTCGAAACATAAAAAACAATGGAAAAACACCAAAATCACATCAAATTCAAGCTTATGAAGTTTGAAATTTCTAAATTCCACCTACGATGACGAAACCAACCAAAACACATCCGATTGACCTAAAATTTTGCACACATATCCAAAATGACATTATGAATCTGCTCCAACTGTCGGAATTCCATTCCGACCTTGATAGCCTATTTTCCACTACCGACCGGAAATCAGCAAAAACTAACTTTCGCCAATACAAGCCTAATTCTACACAGGACATCACAAAAACATTCTGAACACACTCCTAAGTCCCAAATCACCTAACGAAGCTATCTGAGCCATAAAATCTGCATTCTGAGATCGTTTACCAATAAGTCTAATCCCAGTTGACTTTTTCAACTATAAAGCTATGTTTGGAGACGAAGTGTCTCAATTCTCACTACAACCATTCTGGACTCGAGCCAACCGACTCCAACACATCATAAAAAGTATAACCATGGTATGACAGGGCAAAAAAACTAATAGTAATGCAGATTCTACGAAACGACCGGCCAGGTCGTTACATTCTCCCCCTCTTAAACAAATATTCGTCCTCGAACGGGTCTAGAAACATACTTGGAGTCTCAAACAAGCGAGAATATCTGCTACGCATCTCCCGCTTGGTCTCCCAAGTATCCTCCTCCACTGGCTGACCTCTCAACTGCACCTTCACTGAAGCTATATCCTTAGACCTTAAATTTCTGACCTGACGACCCAAAATGGCCACTGGCTTTACCTCATATGACATATCACCCTTGAGCTGAATTGTGCTGAAGTCTAACACATGAGACGAGTCACCAATATACTTTCGGAGCATCGACACATGGAATACCGGATGAACACTCGATAAGCTGGGTGGCAAGACAAGTCTATATGCCACCTCTCCAACCCTCTGAAGTACCTCAAAAGGCCCAATGAACCGGGGACTCATCTTTCCCATCTTACCGAACCTTAATACACCCTTCATGGGTGACACCTTCAGAAGTACCTTCTCTCTTACCATGAAAGACACATCCCGGGCCTTCCGGTCCGCATAGCTCTTCTGCCTAGACTGCGCTGTGCGAAGTCACTCCTGAATCAACTTCAGCTTCTCCAACGCATCGTGAACCAAATCTGTGCCCAATAGCCTAGCCTCACCCGGCTCGAACCAACCAACCGAAGATCGACACCTCCTACCATATAAAGCCTCATACGAGGCCATCTAAATACTGAACTGGTAGCTATTGTTATATGCAAACTCCGCGAGTGGAAGAAATTGGTCTCGTGCACCCCCAAAATCAATCACACATGCGCGCAACATGTCCTCCAAGATCTGAATAGTCCTCTCCGACAGCCCCTCTGTCTGAGGATGAAATGTTGTGCTCAACTCTACCTGAGTACACATAACTCTTTGCACGGCTCTCCAAAATTGAGATTTGAACTAAGTACCTCTGTCAGAAATGATAGAAACCGGAACTCCATGCAATCGGACAATCTCCTTGATGTGGATCCCAGCTAACCGCTCCGAAGTATAAGTATTACTGACAGGAATGAAGTGTGCGGACTTGGTCAGCCGATCCACAATGACCCAAATAGCATCAAAACCCTTCGAAGTCCGTGGAAGCCCAACTACAAAATCCATGGTGATCCTCTCCCACTTCCACTATGGAATATCTAACCTTTGAAGTAATCCACCTAGTCTCTGGTGCTGATACTTGACCTGCTGGCAATTAAGACACCATGCTACATACTCAACAATATCTCTCTTGATCCGCCTCCACCAATACTGCTGTCTCAGATCCTAATATATCTTCGCGGCACCCAGATGGATGGAATACCGCGAGCTGTGGGCCTCTGCTAATATCAACTCTCGAAGCCCATCCACATTGGGCACGCAAATACGACCCTGTATCCTCATAACCCCGTCATCACTAATAGTCAAATCCCTGGCATCACCTCGACGGACCCTGTCCCGAAGAACTAACAAGTGCCGGTCATCATACTGGCGTGCTCTAATCCGATCGTAAAGAGAAGAGTTGAAAGCCATGCTAGCCAATACCCGCAGAGGCTGTGACAAATCCAATATCGCCAACTGGCCTGCTAAATCTTTAACATCAAGTGCTAAAGGTCGCTCTTCTGCTGAAAGGTAGGCTAGACCCCCCAAACTCTCAGCTCTGCGACTCAGGGCATCGGCCACTACATTGGCCTTCCCCGGATGATATAAAATAGTGAGGTCATAATCCTTGAGAATCTCTAACCACCTCCTCTGTTGAAAATTCAAGTCCTTCTGCTTCAGCATATACTGCAAACTACGATGGTCAATGAAAATCTCACACTGTACTCCATACAAATAATGGCGCCAAATCTTCAAGGCATGAACAATGGCAGCTAACTCAAGATCGTGCACTGGATAATTCTTTTCGTGAACCTTCAGTTGTCTAGACGCGTAGGCGATCACCCTACCGTCCTGCATCAATACCGCTCCCAAACCAACTTTAGAAGCATCACAGTAGACTGTATACGAACCCGAACAAGTAGGCAAAACCAACACCGGAGCTGCGGTCAAAGCTGACTTAAGCTTCTGAAAGCTCTCATCACACTAATCAGACCATCTGAATGGAGCACCCTTCTGGGTCAATCTGGTCAAAGGTGAAGCAATAGAAGAGAACCCCTCCACAAAGCGGCGGTAATATCCCGCCAAACCAAGGAAGCTCCTAATCTCTGTAGCTGAGGACGGTTTGGGCCAACTCTGCACCACCTCAATCTTCTTCGAATCAACCTGAATACCCTCACTGGACACCACGTTTCCCAAGAAAGCTATTGAACCTAGCCAAAACTCATACTTGGAGAATTTTGCATAAAGCTTCTCCTCCCCCAACTTGTGTAACACAACCCTCGAATGTTGAGCATGCTCCTTCTGGCTATGAGAATATTACCAGGATGTCATCAATGAACACAATGACGAAAGAATCAAGGTAAGGCTGAAACATGTTGTTCATCAAATGCATGAACGCGTTTGGGGAATTGGTCAACCCAAATGAAATAACAAGGAACCCATAGTGACCATATATGGTCCTAAAAGTCATCAATACGGGGCAAAGGATACCGGTTCTTCACCGTAACCTTATTCAGCTGCCGATAATCAATACACATGCTCATGGAACCATCTTTTTTCTTCACAAACAACACCGGTGCACCCCAAGGTGACACACTAGGCCGAATGAACCCCTTATTTAAGAGTTTCTGAAGCTGCTCTTTCAATTCTTGCAACTCCGTTGGTGCCATACGATAGGGTGGAGTAGAGATAGGCTGGGTGCCTGTCACCAAGTCAATACAAAAATCAATGTCCCTGTCAGGTGGCATGCCTGGCAGGTCTGCAGGGGATACGTCCGGAAAATCACGGACCCCAGGAACAGAAACAACAGAAGGAGTCTCACTACTAACGTCCCTCACAAAAGCCAGATAAGATTCACATCCTTTCTCAACCATACATTGAGCCTTCAAGTAAGAAATCACCCTGCTAGGCACATACTCAATAGACCCTCTCCACTCAACTCTCGGAACACCGAGCATAGCTAGGGTCACGGTCTTAGCGTGACAATCAAGAATAGCATGACATGGGGATAACCAATCCATGCCTAGTATCACATCAAAATCAACCGTGCTGAGCAACAATAAGTCTACTCGGGTCTCCAGACCCCCAATGGATATAACACACGACTGGTACACACGGTCCACAACAATAGTATCGCCCACCGGAGTCGGCACATGAACAGACATAACTAAAGACTCACGGGGCATATCCAAAAAGTGAGAAAAATATGACAAAACATAAGAGTATGTGGAACCAGGGTCAAATAAAGCCAAAGCATCACGGTGACAAACTTAGATAGTACCTGTAATCACCGCATCGGAGGCCATAGCATCAGGACTAGCTGGGAGTGCATAGATACGTGGCTGAACTCTACCTGCTCGACCTCCCCCTCTATGGCAGCCTCTAGCTGACTGACCACTACCCCTAGCTGCCTGGGTGGGTGGTGAAGTGACTGGGGCTAATATCGAGGGTTGACCCATATGCTGAGATGAACTACCAGGACGACGAAGACACTGCCTCCATACATGTCTAAACTCTCCACACTCAAAGCAACTACCTGGAGCTGGAGATGGGGACTAAAGGGAACCCCTGCCACTAGGATAGCTACCAGATGAACCATGCATAGAAGAACCCTGGAATGCTGATGCTCTGAAGGAAATCTAAGCTGGAGAGCACTAAAGGATGAATGGCCCAGATAAGATCTGCGGGGACCCTGCCCCGAAGATGTGCCACCATAAGCTGGGCGAGCTGGCTGAGGAGGTCTAAATGGGCGACCTCTGTTCTGCTGAAGCTGCCCTCTAGAAGGGGAACAACTGAAGCTACCTGATCCCTGAGGCCCTCTTGTCCTCCCTCTCCTCACACTGCTGCCTACGAACCGACCATATATACCGAGCAATGTCAACAACCTACTCGAATGTAACTCCAGACACTCTCTCCCTGGTCATCAAAATATGGAGCTGGTAAGTGAGGCCATCTAAAAACCTTCTGATCCTCTCCCTATCAGTAGGGGCTAACTCAGAAGCATGCCGAGCTAACTCAGAAAATCGCATCTCGTACTGTGTAACTGGCAGCTCTCCCTGGCGCAGCTGCTCAAACTGCCTACGCTGCTCCTCTTTGTGGGACTGAGGAACATACTTCTTCAAAAAGATCGTGGAGAACTGCTGCCAAGTGAGGGGTGCCTAACCAACCAGCCTATGCCTCTCAAATGCCTCCCACCAAGTGAAAGCAGCACCAACAAAATGAAATGTAGCAAACGAGACTCCACTGGTGTCTAGAATCTCAGCAGTACTGAGTATCCTCTGGTACTTATCAAGAAAACCCTAGGCATCCTCACCCTCTGTGCTGCTGATAGTCGGAGGCTGGAGTCTACTGAACCTCTCCAGCATGCGCTGCTCATCCTCGGGCATAGCTGGGACCACGTAGTCCTGAACTGGAGCAACCGGCTGGGCTGGGACTACCCCCGGTGTCTGTAGGCCCTATACAACCTGCTCAAGTGTCTGGGTAGATGGAGTCTTAGTGCCTCCCCCGGCCTGAGATGTAGCGACAATAGTAGACATAACATTTGCCTGAGCCAAACTGGTATACACTGTCAAGATCTGAGCTAGGGTCTCCTGAAGACCCAGAATGACAATGGGCACTGCCGGTGTCTAAGCCTATCCCGCTGGGGCACCCGCAGCGGGAACCTGATCCTGAATAGTAGGGGGATCCAGTGGTACTGTCCCGGCTGCTGCACGGGCTGACCCCCTAACTCTACCACGGTCTCAACCTCTCGTGGGTCCAGCTGGAGTCTGGTCACCATGATCCATAGCGCATGTCCTCACTATCTGTGAGAGAATGAAACAACAGGATTTTAGATTTCCAGAATCAATAGAATGGCACGACAGAGTTCAAGAAAATGAGATTTTTCCTAACAGTTCTGTAGCCTCTCGAAGACAAGTACAAACGTCTCCGTACCTATCCGCAAGACTCTATTAAACCTGCTCTTGACCGTTGAGTCCTATGTAACCTAGTGCTATGATACCAACTTGTCACGACCCCAAATCCTATTCGGCCGTGATGGCGCCTATCGTGGAACTAGGCTAGCTATTATCACATAATTACACAATTACTTTTGCAATTTATTCCAAATTCATCAAATAATGTTTCATAGCAAGTATATAATACTCAAATTCTTTAAACAACATAAATAATCTAACAAACTATAACCCTTCTCCCAGAACTGGAGTCAATGGATCACGAGAATCTAAGAGTAATACTACACTGCTAATTTCATGATATAATGTCTCAGAACAAATACTAAATACTCAATGGAGGAAGGGAAATAGAGATGTTGCGGACGCTGGACAGCTACCTCTAAATCCTAAATGCTGACACCGAACGGACTCGGATGACTACTACTCAGAACCAGTACCTGGATCTGCACACAGAGGTGCATGGAGTGATGATGAGTATGCCAACTCAGTATTAATGAAAATAAATCAAGTCCGACGATAAGAAACACACAACAACAAAACATCAATTCACAATAGAAAAATACTGAGTCTTAACAAAATATACATTTAGTCCATATGTTTAAAAACCAGTTTCCGTAAAAATCCTTTGAACAAGTATGTTTCCCAATGTTTCTCAGTAAAATTCCCAAAGAAATCAGTATGAAAGATGAAATGAATCATAATCAGAATCATAAAAAATATCATTATAAACCGCCCATCGGGCCAAATCATCACTCATAATCAGTCACTCAGCACCTCACCATCACTTAGTAATAGTCACTCAGCACCTCACAGTCACTCATGCCTCCCAAATCACTCGTTACTCGGCACTCGACACTCGCACTCAGTAGGTACCTGCGCTCACTGGGGGTGTACAGACTCCGGAGGGGCTCCTACAGCCCAAGCGCTATAAATTGCCAAGTCATGGCATCAATCACTCAGGCACTCGACCTCTCTAATATCATAAATATCCTCAAAATATTGGCTCTCGGTCTCACTCAGTCAGACACTCACAACATGCTACTCGGGCCATAAATAAACGGGTTTCTCGACCCAAAACAGCATTTCATTTCATGAAATGATAATATCACAAATCCGAGTGTCAAATAATTCAACAAGAAATCTGAGTGTAAAATCATATTTACTACGTGAGCAATATAAGAAAATAGCCCCAAGGGGTTTAAACAAATCGGCATGTGGCCCCAAACGTGGCTTACAGCCCAAATATATAAGAAACATAGTAATACTAATTAACATATGATTTGAAAGCAATTTCGCAACTCAATAGTTGCCTCAGGAGGAACCATTTTCCAAATTTCCAATCCGTGTACACCCCACACTCGTCATCCAGTGTATGCGTCACTCGAAAATAGTAAAATGATGAAAAGTCCGGGGTTTCATACCCCATGACAGGATTTAAAGACATTACTTACCTCAAACTAGCACGAAAAGCTACTCCACAATACTCTTGCCCCTCGAATCGGCTCCCGAACGTTCCGAATCTTTCAAAATCAGATTTATCACATCAAAATACGCTAGGGAGATGAAACCCAATCGAAAAATATCAAATGTAGGCACAATTCCCGAAATTGGCCAAAACCCGACCCCCCCAGTCCACGTCTCGGAACTCAATAAACTTCATACCAAAATGATCCTCATCTTCTCACGAGTCTATACATACAAAGAACGCCGAAATCGGAGTCCAAATGACCCCTCAAATCACCCTTAGAAGGTCTCTTAAACCCAAGCCCTAATTAACCCTTTTTACATTGATTTTTCCCAATTAAACACCACTAATTAGGTCCTTAATCACATATAATCGAGTTATGAAGTCCAAAAACCTTACCTCAATGAATAAATATTGTTTCCCTCTTCAAAATCTCCCCAAAAGGTCTAATCCCGTTTAAAAATGGTGGAAAAGTGGGCAAGGGTCGCAAATGGGCTTTTTATATTCTGCCCAGGTATTTCTTCACTGCCATCGCGGGAGTTCCCATGCGATCGCGAAGGAAAAGATTCCTGACCCACAAAAAAGACCCTACACGATCATAAAACTACACACGCGATCGCGATTCAACAGGACATCAACCCACGAGATCGCGAACCAACCCACGCGATCGCGTAGCATAACTGGCCACCCCTTCACGCGCCCCTCTTTCTCTAACAATCGCGAACTAGGCCACGCGATCACACTGCACAGGAAACTCAAACAACGCGATCGCGTACAACAAAATTTCGTCCTCACAACGTATACCTACGCGATCGCAGGAATCCCCTCGCGATTGAAGAGAAGGATTTCCTATTGCACAAAACCAGAAAATCAGCAATTCTCTAAGGCCGGAAAATGCCCCTTTGATCATCTAAAACACACCCGAGGCCCTCGGGACCTCAACCAAACCTACCAACATATCCTATATCATCATTCACTTATCCGAGCCCTCAAAACATCAAAAACCACGCAAAAACACCAAAATCACATCAAATTCAAGCCTATGAACTTTGAAATTTATAAATTCCACCAACGATGCCGAAACCAACCAAAACACATCCGATTGACCTGAAATTTTGCACACATATCCAAAATGAGATTATGAACCTGCTCCAACTGTCAAAATTCCATTCCGACCCCGATAGCCTATTTTTAACCGCCGACCGGAAATTGCCAAAAACTATTTTTTGCCAATTCAAGCCTAATTCTACACCGGACATCACATAAATATTCCGAACACACTCCTAAGTCCCAAATCACCTAACGAAGCTATCTGAGCCATAAAATCCGCATTCCGAGTTTGTTTACCAATAAGTCAACTCCTAGTTGACTTTTCCAACTATAAAGCTACAATTAGAGACTAAGTGTCTTAATTCTCATTACAACCATTCTGAACCCGAGCCAACAGACTCCAACACATCATAAACAATATAACTAATGCGTGACAGGCAAAAACAGTAATAATAATGGAGATTCTACGGAATTACCGACCGGGTCGTTATAGTTTGACTATTGTGAAAATGACTACGAAATGTTGTTTTGATGACTTCAGTAGGTTCATATCGTTATTTTGGTTTTGGGTGTATGCCCGGAGTTGAATTCGAAGGTCCGTAGGTTGATTTGCCGAAAATTGGCAACTTGAGGTTTAGAAGTTTGACTGTAGCTATCGTGTTTGGATTTTTATTTGAGGGTTTTAGGCCCATTTTCTCAATTGAAACTTGTCCGCAAATTTTGGCGTCATTTCGAGTTGATTTGATTGTATTCAAACGCGCAGTTGTGTTTTTAGAAATTCTTGAGTTTCATATGAATTCCATGTGTTTTGGAGGTCTGATTCATGGTTTCGGATGTTAATTTGATAATTTGATTGTGCAAGAGAGTTCATGTTATTTTTTTAGACTTGTATTGATGTTTGGTTTTGAGCCCCGAGGGCTTGGGTGAGTTTTGGACGCATATTGGGGTGTTTGGAAGGATTCTAGCATTGCTGGTTTTTGCACAGGTGCTTCGGGTCTCGCATTTGCGAAATATTGATCGCAATTGCGAGATTTGGCTAGGGGTCTGCTAGGTTCGCATTTGTGAACCCTGTGTTCGCATTTGCGATGGGGGGGCCTGGGTGAGCTTTTTTGCATTTGCGATCTCGAGGGTCACATTCGTGAAGTGTCCCATGTTCGCATTTGCAAACTTAATGTCGCATTTGCGATGTTAGCAGGTTTATGAGGGTCTTCGCTTATGCAATCACTTCCTTTCATTTGCGGTGTTCACATTTGCGAGGTTCAAAAATAGGGTACGCATTTGCGAACCCCAGGTCTCATCTGCGACACCCTCGACTCGACATAAAAGCTGAGGGACGGGATTTTGGTCTCATATTTATATTTTGAAACCCTAGACTCGGTAGGAGGCGATTATAAAGAGGGAGTTTCATCTACAATCTTTGGATAAGTGATTTTGTTCAATTTCCAACTATTTTACATGATTATATATGAGATTCAACATCAAAAATATAAGAATGAAAATGAAATTTTGAGAAACTTTGTCTATATTTTGAAAAATGAGAATTTGAATTTTCAGAGTCGATTTGGACTCGTATTTTGAAACAAAATACATATATGGACTCATGGGGTGATGGGTAGTACGAATCTACCCTTAGACCCAGATTTTGATCGAGCGAGCCCGAAGTTGACTTTTGAGGAATTTTGCAAAGATCATAGCTGTATTTATTGGATTTGATTTCTCTTACATTGTTTGATATTATTAAGTCGATATTTTTAATATATGAGCCAAGCGGAGGTGAATTGTAAAGGAAAATATATTTTAGATTATTGATTGAGGGCCTTTGAGGTAAGTATCTTTCCTAACGTTGTGTGGGGGAAACTAGCCCGTATGGATTGTTTTTTGCACTTTTTGAACTATGCGAAAGACTGTCACGAGGCGACGAGTGTGTACATAACTTATATGTGAAATTTGAATGTTTTAGACTCTTAAGTTTCTTATGTACATTAAAATGAAGTTGCCTTATCATGTATATCCTTCATTATTGAATTTACCCTTATATACCTTATTTGAAGTTGATTGGTTCATGTTCTACCCTTTATTGCCAATTATACTCTTATGCGCTATAATTGAAGTTGTTCCCTCTTTTATTACCATGTTATCTCTTCCATAGTTGGCTTATCCTTATTTGAAGTCATTGTTACATGTTATCTATCCTATTGTTGAGTTATTCTTATTTGATATTGTTGTTACACATTATCTCTCTCATTGTTGAGTTATTCTTATTTGAAGCTATTATTACTTATTATGTCTTTCATTGTAATCTCATTCTTCCGTTTTATTGTGTTTTTGTAATTCTTGTGTTGATTTACTTGCCGTACTCCCATGTTATTATTATTGTTGTTGTTGTTGTTGTTGTTGTTGTTGTTGTTGTTGTATTTAGTGTTATTAAGTCGAGGGCTATGTGTGGTTGTGGTATTGGAATGGTTTGTAAGGAAATATTGTGGCATATAGGCACATGTGGTGCGAGTTGTTATATTGTGTTATTATGTTTTTGGCACAGGTGGTATTGTTGAGAGGATCGCCAGGATGTTAGCACATGAGTTGTCCATACTATTATTATTATTATTATTATTATTATTATTATTATTATTATTTTCTTATTATTATTATTATTATTATTATTGATATATGCACATGCAGTGCGTCAAGGCGAGCTATGTACGTGGGTTTCCGCATGTGGCAAGACAACGTGTGAATATTATTATGTGTGTGTCGAGACAAGGAGGGCATTTACATGATTGTTTCCCTCGCGGCAAGACATGAGGGCTATGTCGAGGATGATTTATGATGAATTATTATAGTCTGGGGCATTGTTATTGATGATATTGTGTAGTGGTGTGCCTACCTTGTACGAGTCATGCATATTACAATTTTGTTGTGTTGTTTCCTACGTACCATTCGTTGTCTATGATCGTACGTGTTGACTCGAGTTGTGATAGTACACTTGCACAAGCATACACTATAATCTGTCACTTATGTTAGTCCAGGAACATGAACCTTGATGTTTGTTGATCATTTACATGTATTCTTGTATACCTCCCTTCTGTGATTGAGTTGTACTATTGGCATGTGAGTTATCTGTATAGTTATGAGGTATTTTTACTGCTAGCACATAAGTTGTCTGTGCAGATATGAAATATTTTCACTCTCTTAGCACGTGACTTGTCCGTACAACTATGAGGTATAAGTGGTATTGGCATGTGAGTTGTCCGTGCAACACGTGAGTTGTCCGTACATATGTGATTTGTAATATGGGCATAAGATGCCAAGTGATCAGGGTTCGTGATTTGGGACACGTGATTGTGATTTTGATGTGTCGTACCTCGGGGAAATTCATGTGTAATGTGTGAAAGCGGTTGTTTTATTTGGTCGTTACTTGTTTTCCCTTACTTTGTTTCACCGGACTTTAACTATATTCTTCTTACTTTACAACGTTATTTCATGTTGCTACTTGTGGTTAATTGTTATTTCTAGTTCTTACTGCAAGTATCGAAACATTATTCTTACCATGTTTAGCTTTATATTGTTCCATGTTAATTTTTTATATTCATACTTGTACAAGTTATTATGTCTAGTAGGTGTCTTGACCTGGACTCGTCACTACTCTACCGAGGTTAGGTTTGATACTTACTGGGTACCGTTGCGGTGTACTCATACTACGCTTCTGTACATCATTTTGTGCAGATCCAGGTACGTCTGCCTGTGTTGGACGTTAGTGATTGACTTGTTAGCTGCCATCTAGAGGCTTCAATGTATACATGTTCGGCGTCCGCAGGTCTTGGAGTCACCTTCCATATCATTTCATTTTTGTTGCTTTCTTATCCAGACAATGTTGTAGTAGACATTCTAGATTATTCTGTAGAGCTTACAACTAGTCCCATCGGTTTTGGGAAGAGTGTTGTTGAGATCCTATTTTTGAAGTTTATATGAGTTTATCAGTCTTCCTTTAGTATTTCTGTTGATTATTTATGTTAAGTTATATCAAATATTAGGCTTGCCTAGTCTGAGAGACTAGGTTCCATCACGACATCCTCATGTAGGGAAATTGGGGTCATGACAAGTTGGTATCAGAGCTCTAGGTTCATAGGTACTACGAGTCATAAGAATGTTTAGTAGAGTCTTGTGGATCAATACAGAGACGTCGGTACTTATCTTTCAGAGGTACAAAACTATTAGGAAACTTCACTTCTTTAACTCTTGTAGTGCGAGTTTATTGATTTTAGAGTTTGGGCCTTTGTCATTTTATTCTCTCACAGATGGTGAGAACACGAGTTGCAATTACTAATGACGCTGCCTCTAGAGCCGGTGTTGAAAGGCTTGGACTCCAAGAAGTTCGTACAAAAACCTTTTCCTCCGAGCGAGGCTCCCAATCCGATCCATGAGAAATTCTGCATGCCTGATATTCCTAAATACAATGTAACGGCTGACCCAAACAAGCATGTTACCTCCTACACATGCGCCATAAAAGGGAATGACTTGGAGGATGACGAGATCGAATCTGTCTTGCTAAAGAAATTCAGGCAAACCCTGTCAAAGGGAGCTATGATATGGTATCACAATTTACCACCTTATTCTATTGACTCATTTGCTATGCTTGCAGACTCTTTCGTGAAGGCGCACGACGGGGCTATCAAGGTCGAGACCAGGAAGTCAGACCTTTTCAAAGTAAAACAAAAGGATAATGAAATGCTCAAAGATTTCATGTCCCGGTTTCAAATGGAACAGATGGACCTGCCACCGGTCACTGATGATTGGGCTTTACAGGCTTTCACCCAAGGACTCAATGTTCGAAGCTCGTGGATTCACAGCAGTTGAAGCAGAATATGATAGAATACCCTGCTGTAACTTGGGCCGATGTGCATAACCGATATCAATAAAAAATCAGAGTCCAATATGGCCAACTTGGGCCTCATTCCGGGTCCATTTATCCTGTCTGACCTATCGACACAATCAAAAGAGATATCTATCGTGAACCGAGGCCAAATAGAGATCGGTACCAACTGTATAATGGAGATCAAAGAAGTAGTGGGTCCCGACGATGTTCAATGCAAAATGAAATGAGAAAAGATTGAGGTTAGAACACTCGAGGACTTATGAGCAAGAACGACTTCGACAGGCCTATCAGGCCTAAAGAAGCACCAAGGTTATCTAAATATAACTTTAATGTTGATGCAACAACCATCGTATCAGATATCGAACGCATCAAAGATACCAAAATATCCTCGGCTTTATAGTCCAATCCATCCCAAATGGATCCTAACCAGATGTACAAATACCATGGCACTCATGGACATAGAACAAATGATTACCGACAATTGATAGAGGAAGTAGCCCGGTTGTTCAACAACGGGCACCTTCGAGAATATCTAAGCGACCAAGCCAAGAATCATTTTAGAAACATGGATTCTAACAAACAGACCGAACTAGAAGAACCTCAAAACGTCATTAACATGGTCATCGGTGGACTCGAAATCCCTCAAAGGCCGATGTTGAAGCGCACCAAAGTGTCCATCACAGGGATAAAACAGACGCGAGATAACATATCGGAAGGAACATTGTCTTTCAATGATGAGGACACAGAAGGGATCGTGCAGCCTCACAATGATGCACTAGTAATATCTGTACTCATAAATAAATCTCGAGTTAAGCGTGTGTTAATTGATCCAGGTAAGCGTGGTTTAACTCTTCTCGATATCGAAGAAAAGTCTCGTGATGAAGCACCGAGGCCTAACACTAAGGAAAATGTTTTAATTATTTATGACTTAATCTAAGTACATAATAAAAGTACATAATAAAAGTACATAATAAAACAAGTCATCAAGAGGCATTTAAAGTTGCCCGGTTTAACGCCTATTGGGCTTCGTTAAATAGGCAGGGCGCTTAACTCATTTATCTTTGCTTGATCCTCTTTGGTCACCAAGCACCAAAGATAACTTGCTACCCCCATGGGGCAGAGAGGACTCGGGCATCCTCCAGAATGGACATAATAATCGATCGCTTTCCGTCAGGATCTGCACTTGGGGCTGGGAAATAGTTTACTAGTTTTGGACTCGAAGAAGGCCCGCTGGTTCTCAAAGAAAGACTCTTATTTGGTATCGGTAAGTCACCCAACCCGGTGGCATCTTTCGAGGCGGTAGAGTCTAAACTCTCAAAGAAGTTGTAAAAGAGGTTTGCCACCCCTTGGGCCCCTCATTTGGGCATCCTTTTCAGTGTCTTGGCCTCATGGATCATGGAGTCGGTAAATAAAGGCGACTCGGAGAGATATATCGATCCGAGTGCATTATTCGGGGAATTATCCTCTGCCCGAAAAGCACCAGCTGCAATCTCTTTGTCAGCCTCCCTAACATGGGGCAAAACGGCCTCACCTCTCTCTGGTTTGAGGCCTCGTCCAGTGCCTCCTCATCGGTCCCCCTTATTTGAGGTAGTTCAGTGTTGCCTCGCATGCGGGCCACCCGTTCGGGAGCTTTTTCTTCTTCTTCGAACTCATCCCTCAGCCGGTGGATTGAGTCCGATGAGAGCCCTAGGGCGCTGGTGCTTTCCTTGGATTTGTGCACCAGCCTCTTTTTCGGGTTCGGAGAACTCGAATCTCTTCTTCTTGCACCCTGCTTCATAGCAGGGGACTCAGCGGGGCAATCCTCATCACCAGATGGAGGCCTCATGGCGACATCCTTGGTAAGACCTGCACAAAGAAAATGAGTAAGAACTCTACAACACGAAGGAAACCCAAGTGTTGTTTACTCAAGAAAGTAATCTCACCGTGAGAACGGGTCACCCACAGGTCCTTCAATAGTTCGCGCCATGCAGACTCAGAATACAATTTCTATGAGATAATTCCCTTGACCCACTCTTTGAGTCGAGGAAATCATCAGGAACCGGAGAAACAGTTACATCGTCACCATTCATCGATAAGAAAGGAGAAAAGATAGTAAAATAATATTTTTGGAAAGACGGAACTTTACTTACATTTTGTGTTCCAATCCTTGGGGAACGACATGTAGTTTGTCGGGATTAGGTCCAAGCTCCTCACTCGGACAAATAGGGCTATCCAACCTCGGTCTCGATCTTCATTGATGCTCGAGATTGGGGCTTTAGTGGCCCGGCGAGCAAGTTTCATCAGCCCCCCTCCCTGAAAGAATCGGGGATTGTATAGGCGAATCAGATGATCAATGGTGAATGGGCATCCTCAATCTTGCTCACGAAGTATCGGAGAAGAATGACTACCCTCCAGAATGAGGGGCGGATTTGACCAAGGTACACCTTGTACCTTTTACAGAATTCGATGATCACCGGGCCCAACGGGCCAAACGTAAAGGGATAAGTGTACACACTTAACTATTCTTTAACATGGGTAGTGATATCTTCTTCAGGCCCAGGAACCACCAATTAGGGAGGATCTCTTTGGTGATCAAGAAAATATACCTCGAGACTTTCTCACCCCAACTTGAAACGGGTTAAGGCATTTCAACCTTGAAGTCGGAGGTCACCGAGGATCCCCCAGGAATAAACGCGCTAAGAGGAGGTTGCGTTGTTGGTTCCTCGCTGGCCGGCCGTGATGAAGAAGCAGTTTATTTTTAAGGACCTGTCTTAGAAGTCTTTGCCATTTTCTTTTAAATAAAAAGAAGGAGAGTAAGTTAAAAGGGTACGCTTAGTAGTTTGGAATGAACACAAACGAGAGTTTTTACAAAGATCTCAAGAAATTTGGGTTCAAGTACTAGAAAATTCAAAGATGTTTAAGAACAAGAGTAGAGAAGGTTTGGATGTAAAGTTTGAATGAATGAAGAAGGAGGTATTTATAATTTTCAAATGACGGTTCAAAACTAGGAGTAGCCGACCAGTTATTGACGAGCATTTAATGCCATTAAGACTTGATTGACAAGATGATTCGTTCAGTTTGTCATTTCTAACGCGGAGTATCGAGGCAAGATCGGGAGCTCCTATCGTTTCTCATCGTTTACTCTCAAAAAATGATGGGACTATCTGTATACAGTCGAAATCAGGCTCGTTTATTGCATGACAGATCGGGATTGAAACGTGAAGGGTTGAAGATCGACTCCGGGTTCGATCGAACTAGGATACGAGGTCAGAATGCCCGTCCTCAAGAAATCAAGTCCATAACCACGGAATCAACCCTGACCCCGAATGAGCTCGAGAAAACATTGCCAGATAGAATAACGGAAGGAAATTGAGAGTAGAAGTTTGGGAATGGGGGAAAAGTTCCCCAATTGAAAATACGAGTTTTGAGTGGAATTTTTGATGTCAGATTTTGATGATTTTTGTTCGAGTGTGCTCGTGAGTGAATGGGTGTTTATAATTTATAAATTTTCCCCGATTCCGAGGCGTGGGCCTGGGGGACTGTTTTGGGTGATTTTCCTAATTTTGCGTTTGAGCTTCGAATTAATTAGTTAAATTAGTTACTTAAAGTTAATTTGAATAAATTTGGGCCATTTTGAGTCGAGTACTCGTGGAAAGAACGTGATTTCAAGTTGATTTGATCAATTGAGGTAAGTGGCTTGCCTATTATTGTGTTGGGGACTTCCCCTTAGGTTGCCTGATATTATTTGATGTATGGGTGCCGTGTACGTGAGGTGACGAGTACGTACACATGCCATTTTTGCAAAAAAATCATTTTCTCTTTAACGCATAAACTATTTTCTCTTATTAATTGCAAACACATGTTTTAAATTGTTTAACGTAGATGAAAAGCATGCTTATGTGTTTAATTTCCTAATGACACTATGTGCGCCATGTTAGCTAGATTTTCGTTTTCCCTACCTGTGATTTGATGAACTGTATACACTCGCTGCCATACCTGCCATTCATTCTTGAATCACATTTTTAAATTGGGACTACGAACGTATTCCGGGAGATCCTCCTATACTACATATTTATTTTATGACTACAGACGTATTCCGGGAGATCCCCCTGTACTGATTATTTATTTTGGGACTACAGACGTATTCCGGGAGATCCCCCTATACTGCATATTTAAATTGGGACTACAAACGTATTCTAGGAGATCCCCCTATACTACATATTTATTTTGAGACTACAGACGCATTCCGGGAGACCCCCATGTACTGCATAATCATATGGAACTACGGGATGGTATCCCGAAGATTCCACCTTGTGTGTACCTTACTCTAAGCCGAGGGCTCCCTTGACTGATAAGTTTCGAGCATTTTCTTTAACTGTTTAATGTAGAATCTACTTATCTCTTTTACTGTTTTAAAATGTTTATATTGATTCCAGTAGAGCCTTAACCTGACCTCGTCACTACTTGACCGGGGTTAGGCCTGGCACTTACTAGGTACCAAATGTGGTATACTCTTGCCCTATCATGCACATGTTTTTCGTGTGCAGATCCAGGTACGAGCTATTGGCCTAGTGGATAGTCTTTGCTGCAGCTTTTGGGAGACTACAAGGTATTTCTACCGCCTCCACAGAATCCTCAGAGTCCCCTTCCATTCTATCATTTAGTGTCTTCTTATGTACTTTCCTGACTTGTTTAGAGCTACAGTAGTTATTAGCAGCTTGTGGCCTTTTGTGACATTTCGAGTCCATGCGATGGATATTTTTGTACATGCCGAGCGGCATCATCGTGTTATTCAGATTTTGTTCTTATTTCCTTTATTTATCATTTTTTTATTTAAGTTTTATCCACAAAATTAGTATTACCTAGTTGTACAGACTAGGTACCGTCACGGTACCCTACGGAGGATAAATTGGGTAGTGACAAATTGGTATCGGAGCTCTAGTTTCAAAGGAGTCACAAGTCACAAGCCGGTTTAGTAGAGTCTCGCGGATCGGTACGGAGACGTCTGTACCTATCTTCGAGAGGCTATGTAACTGTTAAGAAGAATCACATTTCTTTGAATTCCTTGTTGTGCGAGTTATTGACATCAACATTCTAAAACTCTATTATGTTCTTTCTCATGTATGGTGAGGACCTGTACCGGCAAGACCAACGATCAGACACTTGAGCCCCTTGTCAGAGCCGCCAAAGGCAAGGGACAAGGTAGAGTACGAGCACGCGTTGCATCCCGAGCACCTGCGAGAGCTGCGACAACAGAGCCCATAACAACTACAGCTAGAGGGACGACACCAGAGATTCCTATTGCTACTCCAGCCCTCCAGGAGACTTTGGCTCAGTTTATGAGCATATTCAGCACTCTGACTCAGGCTGAGATGCTTTCGATAGCTCCAACCACATATCAGGCCAGGGGAAGGGCACAATCTCCCGCAGCCCGCACTCCTGAGCAGAGGGTCCAGGTTGAGTAGGCCCCAGAGTACATTCCTATACCCCCCAGTGGTTCCGGCTTAGCATGAGGCCATAGTTTCTTCTAAGTAAGAGAACCTAAGACTTGAGAGGTACAAGAAGTACCACCCACCTACTTTCAGCAGACTAGCTTCTGATGACGCTCTGGGGTTTCTTGAGGAGTGACATCGTATTCTCCGCACTATGGGCATTGTGGAGACGAGAGAGGTTTCTTTCACTACTTTCCAGCTGAGGGGAGCAGCATATCAATGGTGGCGTGCCTATGAGATGAGTAGTCCAGACGAGGCATCTTCACTCACTTGGACTGAGTGTTAGAGATTTTTTGCGAAAGTATGTCACTCTGAGCCTCAGGGATGCTTGGCGCGTAGATTTTGAGCAGCTGCGCCTGGGTGTTATGACTGTGTCGGAGTATGCAGTCCATTTAAGTGAGTTAGCTCGTCATGCACTGGCCTTGGTTGCCATATTCAGAGAGAGGGTTCGTCGCTTCATTGAGGACTCCACCCAGTATTCGGGCCAGTGTGGCAGAGAGTTGGAGATGGATATCACTTATCAGCAAGCTGTGAGTATTGCCAGGAGGGTAGAGGGCATGTTTGCTTAGGACAAAGAGGAGAGAGAGGCCAAGAGGTCTCGAGAGACTGGTCATTTCTCAGGAGCTCGTGCACCAGCAGCACGCTATGATAGGGGTTTTGTGAGTCGCCCTGTTCATTATGCTCTTCCAGCATCCAGCGATATTCCATCTCCTCCTAGACCTTAGGGTCCCTATTATGCACCGCCGATATCAAATATGCCTCCTGCTAGAGGTGCTATCACTAGCAAGTCCAGTAGGCTAGTTCCGAGCCAGTCCCATCCGCCACGTCCTCCGAGGGGTTGTTTTTAGTATGGTGACACTAGTCACATGGTTAGAGATTGCCCTAGAGCTAGGAGGGGTGCATCATCACAGACTTATCGGGCTCCACGTGCTCCACCGGGTCCTTCGGCTATTCTTTCAGCCCCAACTACTGCCCCACCTTCTCAGACAGCTCGAGGTGGAGGTCGCCCTAGAGGGGGAGGTCAGGCCAGGTACTATGATTTTCCAGCCCATTCAGAGGCTGCCTCTTCAAATTCCGTTATCACATGTATAATCCCTGTCTGTCATAGGGATGCATAAGTATTATTTGACCCAGGCTCTACGTACTCATATGTGTCTTCTTATTTTCTCCACATTTGGGGATATCTTGGAATTCTCTTAGTTCCCCTGTTTATGTATCTACTCCCGTGGGATATTCTCTCATTGTGGACCGCATATATCGGTCGTGTTTGATTGTTCTTGGTGGTTTTGAGACAAGAGTCGATTTGCTATTACTTAGTATGGTAGATTTTGATGTTATCTTGAGCATGGACAGGTTGTCGCCCCATTATGCTATTATTGATTTTCACGCTAAGACCGTGAGGCTAGCTATGCCAGGCTTACCGAGATTAGAGTGGAGAGGTACCTTAGAGTATACTCCCCGCAAGGTCATTTCTTTTCTTAAGGCTCAACGGATGGTTGAGAAAGGGTGTGATGTGTATTTGGCCTATGTGAGAGATGTTAGTGTTGATACCCCTACAGTTGAGTAAGTCCCAATAGTGAGGGACTTCCCTGATGTATTTCTAGTTGATCTTGCGGGTATGACGCCCGATAGGGATCTTAATTTCGGCATTGATTTGTTGCGTGGCACTCAACCCATTTCTATTCCTCCCTATCGTATGGCTCCTCCTAAGTTGAACGAGTTGAAGGAGTTGTTGCAGGAGTTGCTTGATAAGGGTTTCATCAGGGTCAGTTTATCACCTTGGGGTGATCCGGTCTTATTTGTGAAGAAAAATGATGGTTTTATGCGTATGTGTATTGATTATCGGCAGCTGAACAAGGTTACGGTGAAGAACAGTATCCCTTGTCTCGCATCAATGATTTTATTTGATTAGTTATAGGGTGATAGGGTATTCTCCAAGATTGACTTGCGATCTAGCTATCATCAGTTGAAGATTTAGGAGCCAGACATCCCCAAGACTGCCTTCAGGACCAGATAATGTCACTATGAGTTTCTTGTCAGGTCATCTGGGCTGACCAATGCCCAAGCAGCCTTTATGCATTTGATGCACAATGTGTTCTGGCCTTATCTTGATTCCATCGTCATTATGTTTATTTACGACATCCTGGTATGTTTCCTGTCTTGGGAAGATCATAAGCAGCACTTGAGGACCGTGCTTCAGACTTTGAGGGAGAAGAAGTTGTATGCAAAAATTTTCTAAGTGTGAGTTCTGGCTTGATTCAGTGGCGTTCTTGGGCCACGTAGTGTCTTGTGATGGGATCAAGGTGGATTCGAAGAAGGTAAAGGCGGTGTATAGTTGTCCTAGACCGTCATCAGCTACGAAGATTTGTAGTTTCCTGGGTTTGGCAGGGTACTATTGTCGCTTCGTAGAGGGATTTTCATCTATTGCAACACTTATGACCAGACTGACCCAGAAGGGTGCTCCGTTTAGGTGGATTGAGGAGTGTGAGGAGAGATTTCAAAAGCTCAAGACAGCCTTGACCACAACCCCAGTGTTAGTATTGCCTACAAAATCGGGGTCCTATACAGTCTATTGTGATGCCTCGAGGATTGGCCTTGGAGCGGTATTGATGCAAGACACTAGGGTGATTGCCTACGCGTCCAGACAGTTGAAGGTGCATGCAAAGAATTATCCAGTGCTTGACCTCGAGTTGGAAACTATTGTTCAGGCCCTGAAGATCTGGCGTCATTATTTGTACGGTGTTCCCTGTGATATTTACACGTATCACCAGAGTTTACAACATTTGCTCAAGAAGAAGGACATTAATCTGCATCAGCGGAGGTGGTTAGAGCTACTAAAGGACTATGACATCACTATATTATACAACCCGGGAAAGGCCAATGTGCCGGCTGACGCCTTGAGTCGCCGGGCAGAGAGTTTGGGGAGTTTGGCATATCTTCTGGCAGCTGAGAGACCCTTAGCCTTGGATGTTCAGGCCTTAAGCAGTCAGTTCGTGAGATTGGATATTTCAGAGCCTTTCTGGGTATTAGCTTGTGTGGTTGCTCGGTCTTCTCTTTATGACCGCATCAGAGAGCGCCAGTATGATGATCCACACCTTCTGGTTCTTCAGGATAGGGTCCAGCGAGGTGTCCAGCCTAGCACTCACATTATAGGATTAGTGGTCCTAATCACCCTCCAGGACTTATAGGATGGGACGGGTAACAGCACGCAATAAGCATTCGTGACCAACACACGCGTTTTAAATAACTTTACGGGGTGGGAAGGGTAGAATACGGATATGATGACTGGTGCGCTAATACCACGTGTAGCCGCCTCCCCGAGGCGTGACATACCGAGTATTGCATTGAAGTGATCCGTATTACTTTAAACCTAGGACACTTCTTTTCAAATGTTTATGTTTTTCAAAACCTTTAAAGATTTTCATACTTGCTTTAAATCCCCTCATATGTGAACCTTCTTTGTTACTTGCTTACCGTCCAAATTCACAAAGCTTATTGGCTGGGACCCATAATTGTGGATCCTGAGGGGTGCCTAACACCTTCCCCTTGGGATAATATCAAGCCCTTACCCGTTCTCTGGTAATGCAAACTAGTCTATGAGTTATCGACTTTAGGTGCCCTAACGCACCGTTAAATCGTTAGGTGGCGACTCTTCCTTTTCCTTTAAAGGGGTTGTCCATAATGTCTCAACCCGATCTCTCTGTACCTAACCCGTGTGATAGAAAAAAGGGGCGCGACACACACAGAGGTGCAGGGAGTAATGATGAGTATGCCAACTCACTAGTAATGAAAATAAATCAAATCTGACGATAAGAAACACACGGCAACAAAATATCAATTCACAATAGAAAAATAATGAGTCTTAACAAAATATACATTTAGTCCATATGTTTAAAAACCAGTTCCGTAAAAATCTTTTGAACAAGTACGTTTCCCAATGTTAGTAAAATTCCCAAAGAAATCAGTATGAAAGATGAAATGAATCATAATCAGAAGTCAGCAAAAATATCATTACAAACCGCCCATCGGGCCAAATCAGCACTAATAGTAAGTCACTCAGCACCTCACCATCACTCAGTAACAGTCACTCAGCACCTCACAGTCACTCATGCCTCCCAATCACTCGTCACTCGGCACTCGGCACTCGCACTCAGTAGGTACCTGCGCTTACTTGGGGTGTACATACTCCGGAGGGGCTCCTACAGCCCAAGAGCTATAAATAGTCAAGTCATGGCATCAATCACTCAAACACTCGACCTCTCTCATATCATAAATATCCTCACAATATTGTCTCTCGGCCTCACTCAGCCAGACACTCTCAACATGCCACTCGGGCCATAAATAAACAGGGTTCTCAACCCAAAACAACCTTTCATTTTAGGAAATGATAATATCACAAATCTGAGTGTCAAATAATTTAACAAGAAAGACTGAGTGTAAAATCATATTTACTACGTGAGGAATATCAGAAAATAGCCCCCAAGGGGTTTAAGCAGATCGACACGAGGCCCCAAACAGGCTTACAACGAAAAAAAATATATCAGAAACATAGTAACACTAATTAACATATGATTTGAAAGCAGTTTCGCAACTCAATAGTTGCCTCAGGAGGAACCAATTTCCAAATTTCCAATCCGTGTGCACCCCACACTCGTCAACCAGTCTGTGCGTCACTCCAAAATAGTGAAATGATGTAAAGTCTGGAGTTTCATACCCTCAAGAAAGGATTTAAAGACATTACTTACCTCAAACTATCCCGAAAAGCTACTCTGCAATACTCTTTCCCTTCGAATCGGCTCCTGAACGCTCCGAATCTATCAAAATTAGATTTATCGCATCAAAATATGCTAGGGAGATGAAACCCAATTGAAAAATATCAAATGTAGGCACAATTCCCGAAATTGAACAAAACCCGACCCCCTAGGCTCACGTTTTGGAACTCGATAAACTTCATACCAAAATGATCCTCATCTTCTCACGAGTCTATACATATAAAGAACGCTGAAATCGGAGTCCAAATGACCCCTCAAATCACCTTTAGAAAGTCTCTTAAACTCAAGCCCTAATTAACCCTCTTTACACTGATTTTCCCCAATTAAACACCACTAATTAGGTCCTTAATACAATATAATCGAGTTATGAAGTCCCAAAACCTTACCTCAATGAAGAACTATCGATTCCCTCTTCAAAATCTCTCCAAAATCTCTAATCACGTTTTAAAATGGTCGAAAAGTGGGCAAGGGTCGCGGATGGGCTTTTTATATTCTGCCCAGGTATTTCTTCACTGCCATCGCGGGAGTTCCCACGCGATCGTGAAGGACAAGCCTCCTGACCCACAAAAAAGATCCTACGCGATCGTAGACCTACACACGCGATCGCGATTCAATGGGACATAAGCCCACGCGATCGCGAACCAACCCACGCGATCGCGTAGCATAACTGGCCACCCCTTCACGTGCCCCTCTTTCTCTACGCGATCGCGAACCAGGCCTTGCGATCGCACTGCACAGGAAAATCAAACCACGCGATCGCGACCTCTTTAACGCGAACGCGTATAATAAAATTCCGTCCTCACAACTTATACCTACGCGATCGCAAGAATCCCCCCGCGATCGCAGAGAAGGATTTCCTGCTGCAAAAAAACAGAAAACCAGCAATTCTCTAAGGCCCGAAATGCCCACTTGATCATCCGAAACACACCTGAGGCCCTCGGGACCTCAACCAAACCTACCAACATATCCCATATCATCATTCAAACTTAGTCGAGCCCTCGAAACATAAAAAACAACGGAAAAGCACCAAAATCACATCAATTTCAAGCCTATGAACTTTGAAATTTCTAGATTCCACCTACGATGACGAAACCAACCAAAACACATCCAATTGACCTAAACTTTTGCACACATATCCAAAATGACATTATGAACCTGCTCCAACTGTCGGAATTCCATTCCGACCTCGATAGCCTATTTTCCACTACCGACCGGGAATCACCAAAAACTAACTTTCGCCAATTCAAGCCTAATTCTACACAGGACATCACAAAAACATTATGAACACACTCCTAAGTCCCAAATCACCTAACGAAGCTATTTGAGCCATAAAATCAGCATTCCGAGATCGTTTACAAATAAGTCTAATCCCAGTTGACTTTTTCAACTATAAAGCTACGTTTGGAGACGAAGTGTCTCAATTCTCACTACAACCATTCTGGACTCGAGCCAACCGACTCCAACACATCATAAAAAGTATAACCATTGTATGACAGGGCAAAAACACTAATAGTAATGCAGATTCTACGGAACGACCGGCCAGGTCGTTACATTCTCCCCCTCTTAAACAAATATTCGTCCTCGAACGGGTCTAGAAACATACTTGGAGTCTCAAACAAGTGAGAATATCTGCTACGCATCTCCCGCTTGGTCTCCCAAGTAGCCTCCTCCACTGGCTGACCTCTCAACTGCACCTTCACTGAAGCTATATCCTTAGACCTTAAATTTCTGACCTGACGACCCGAAATGGCCACTGGCTTTACCTCATATGACATATCACCCTCGAGCTGAACTGTGCTGAAGTCTAACACATGAGACGAGTCACCAATATACTTTCGGAGCATCGACACATGGAATATCGGATGAACACTCGATAAGCTCGGTGGCAAGACAAGTCTATATGCCACCTCTCCAACCCTCCGAAGTACCTCAAAAGGCCCAATGAACCGGGGACTCAGCTTTCCCATCTTACCGAACCTCAATTCACCCTTCATGGGTGACACCTTCAGAAGTACCTTCTCTCTTACCATGAAAGACACATCCCGGGCCTTACGGTCCGCATAGCTCTTCTGCCTAGAATGCGCTGTGCGAAGTCACTCCTGAATCAACTTCAGCTTCTCCAATGCATCGTGATCCAAATCAGTGCCCAATAGCCTAGCCTCACCCGGCTCAAACCAACCAACCAAAGATCGACACCTCCTACCATATAAAGCCTCATACGAGGCCATCTAAATACTTGACTGGTAGCTATTGTTATATGCAAACTCCGCGAGTGGAAGAAACTGGTCTCGTGAACCCCCAAAATCAATCACACATGCGCGTAACATGTCCTCCAAGATCTGAATAGTCCTCTCCGACAGCCCCTCGGTCTGAGGATGAAATGCTGTGCTCAACTCTACCTGAGTACACATAACTCTTTGCACGACCCTCCAAAATTGAGATATGAACTAAGTACCTCTGTCAGAAATGATAGAAACCGGAACTCCATGCAATCGGACAATCTCCTTGATGTGGATCCCAGTTAACCGCTCCGAAGTATAAGTATTACTGACAGGAATGAAGTGTGCGGACTTGGTCAGCCGATCCATAATGACCCAAATAGCATCAAAACCTTTCGAAGTCCGTGGAAGCCCAACTACAAAATCCATGGTGATCCTCTCCCACTTCCACTATGGAATATCTAACCTTTGAAGTAATCCACCTAGTCTCTGGTGCTGATACTTGACCTGCTGGCAATTAAGACACCATGCTACATACTCAACAATATCTCTCTTAATCCGCCTCCACCAATACTGTTGTCTCAGATCCTACTATATCTTCGCGGCACCCGGATGGATGGAATACCGCGAGCTGTGGGCCTCTGCTAATATCAACTCTCGAAGCCCATCCATATTGGGCACGCAAATACGACCTTGTATCCTTATAACCCCGTCACTACCAATAGTCACATCCCTGGCATCACCTCGACGGACCCTGTCCCGGAGAACTAACAAGTGTCGGTCATCATACTAGTGTGCTCTAATCTGATCGTAAAGAGAAGAGTTGAAAGCCATGCTAGCCAATACCCGCGGAGGCTCTGACAAATCCAATATCACCAACTCACCTGCTAAATCTTTAACATCAAGTGCTAAAGGTCGTTCTTCTGCTGAAAGGTAGGCTAGACCCCCCAAACTGTCAGCTCTGCGACTCAGGGCATCGGCCACTACATTGGCCTTCCCTGGATGATATAAAATAGTGAGGTCATAATCCTTGAGAATCTCTAACCACCTCCTCTGATGAAAATTCAAGTCCTTCTGCTTCAGCATATACTGCAAACTACGATGGTCAATGAAAATCTCACACTGTACTCCATACAAATAATGGCGCCAAATCTTCAAGGCATGAACAATGGCAGCTAACTCAAGATCGTGCACTGGATAATTCTTTTCGTGCATCTTCAGCTGTCTAGACGCGTAGGCGATCACCCTACCGTCCTGCATCAATACCGCTCCCAAACCAACTTTAGAAGCATCACAGTAGACTGTATACGAAACCGAACAAGTAGGCAAAACCAACACCGGAGCTGCGGTCAAAGCTGACTTGAGCTTCTGAAAGCTCTCATCACACTCATCAGACCATCTGAATGGAGCACCCTTCTGGGTCAATCTGGTCAAAGGTGAAGCAATAGAAGAGAACTCTTCCACAAAGCGGCGGTAATATCCCGCCAAACCAAGGAAGCTCCTAATCTCTGTAGCTGAGGACGGTTTGGGCCAACTCTGCACCACCTCAATCTTCTTCGAATCAACATGAATACCCTCACTGGACACCACGTGCCCCAAGAAAGCTATTGAACCTAGCCCAAACTCACACTTGGAGAATTTTGCATAAAGCTTCTCCTCCCCCAACCTGTGTAACACAACCCTCAAATGTTGAGCATGCTCCTTCTGGCTATGAGAATATTACCAGGATGTCATCAATGAACACATTGACGAAAGAATCAAGGTAAGGCTGAAACAGGTTGTTCATCAAATGCATGAACGCGTTTGGGGAATTGGTCAACCCAAATGAAATAACAAGGAACCCATAGTGACCATATATGGTCCTGAAAGTCATCAATACGGGGAAAAGGATACTGGTTCTTCACCGTAACCTTATTCAGCTGCCGATAATCAATACACATGCTCATGGAACCATCCTTTTTCTTCACAAACAACACCGGTGCACCCCAAGGTGACACACTAGGCCTGGCGCAGCTGCTCAAACTGCCTACGCTGCTCCTCTTTGTGGGACTGAGGAACATACTTCTCCAAAAAGATCGTGGAGAACTGCTGCCAAGTGAGGGTGCTGAACCAACCAGCCTATGCCTCTCAAATGCCTCCCACCAAGTGAAAGCAGCACCAGCAAACTGAAATGTAGCAAACGAGACTCCACTGGTCTCCAGAATCCCAGCAGTACTGAGTATCCTCTGGTACTTATCTAGAAAACCCTATGCATCCTCACCCTCTGTGACGTTGATAGTCGGAGGATAGAGTCTACTGAACCTCTCCAGCATGCGCTGCTCATCCTCGGGCATAGCTGGGACCACGTAGTCCTGAACTGGAGCAACCGGCTGGGCTGGGACTACCCCCGGTGTCTGTAGGCCCTATACAACCTGCTCAGGTATCCGGGTAGCTGGAGTCTTAGTTCCTCCCCCGGCCTGAGATGTAGCGACAATAGTAGACATAGCAACTGCCTGAGCCAAACTAGTATACACTGTCAAGATCTGAGCCAGGGTCTCCTGAAGACCCAAAATGACAATGGGCACTGCCGGTGCCTAAGCCTATCCCGCTAGGGCACCCGCAGCGGGAACCTGATCCTGAATAGTAGGGGGATCCAGTGGTACTGTCCCGCCTGCTGCACGGGCTGGCCCCCTAACTCTACCACGGTCTCAACCTCTCGTGGGTCCAGCTAGAGTCTTGTCACCCTGATCCGTAGCGCATGTCCTCACCATCTGTGATAGAATGAAACAATAGGAGTTTAGATTTCCAGAATCAATAGAATGGCACGACAGTGTTCAAGAAAATGATATTTTTCCTAACAGTTCTGTAGCCTCTCAAAGATAAGTACAGACGTCTCCATACCGATCCGCAAGACACTACTAAACCTGCTCTTGACCGTTGAGTCCTATGTAACCTAGTGTTATGATACCAACTTGTCATGACCCCAAATCCTATTCAGCCGTGATGGCGCCTATCGTGGAACTAGGCTAGCCATTATCACATAATTACACAATTACTTTTGCAATTTATTCCAAATTCATCAAATAATGTTTCATAGCAAGTATATAATACTCAAATTCTTTAAACAACATAAATAATCTAACAAACTATAACCCTTCTCCCAGAACTGGAGTCAATGGATCACGAGAATCTAAGAGTAATACTACACTGCTAATGTCATGATACAATGTCTCAGAACAAATACTAAATACTCAATGGAAGAAGGGAAATAGAGATACTGCGGACGCTGGACAGCTACCTCAAAATCCTAAATGCCGACACCGAACGGACTCGGATGACTACTGCTCAGAACCAGTACCTGGATCTGCACACGGAGGTGTATGGAGTGATGATGAGTATGCCAACTCAATATTAATGAAAATAAATCAAGTCCGACGATAAGAAACACACAACAACAAAACATCAATTCACAATAGAAAAATACTGAGTCTTAACAAATATACAATTAGTCCATATGTTTAAAAACCAGTTTCCGTAAAAATCCTTTGAACAAGTATGTTTCCCAATGTTTCTCAGAAAAATTCCCAAAGAAATCAGTATGAAAGATGAAATGAATCATAATCAGAATCATCAAAAATATCATTATAAACCGCCCCTCGGGCCAAATCATCACTCATAATCAGTCACTCAGCACCTCACCATCACTTCGTAATAGTCACTCAGCACCTCACAGTCACTCATGCCTCCCAAATCACTCGTCACTCGGCACTCGGCACTCGCACTCAGTAGGTACCTGCGCTCACTCGGGGTGTACAAACTCCGGAAGGGCTCCTATAGCCCAAGCGCTATAAATTGCCAAGTCATGGCATCAATCACTCAGGCACTCGACCTCTCTAATATCATAAATATCCTCAAAATATTGGCTCTCGGCCTCACTCAGTCAGACACTCACAACATGCCACTCGGGCCATAAATAAACGGGGTTCTCGACCCAAAACAGCATTTCATTTCATGAAATGATAATATCACAAATCTGAGTGTCAAATAATTCAACAAGAAATCTGAGTGTAAAATCATATTTACTACGTGAGGAATATCAGAAAATAGCCCCCAAGGGGTTTAAACAAATCGGCACGTGGCCCCAAACGTGGCTTACAGCCCAAATATATAAGAAACATAGTAATACTAATTAACATATGATTTGAAAGCAATTTCGCAACTCAATAGTTGCCTCAGGAGGAACCATTTTCCAAATTTCCAATCCGTGTACACCCCACACTTGTCATCCAGTGTGTGCGTCACTCCAAAACAGTAATATGATGAAAAGTCCGGGGTTTCATACCCCAGGACAGGATTTAAAGACATTACTTACCTCAAACTAGCACGAAAAGCTACTCCACAATACTCTTGCCCCTCGAATCGGCTCCCGAACGCTCCGAATCTATCAAAATCAGATTTATCACATCAAAATACGCTAGGGAGATGAAACCCAATCGAAAGATATCAAATGTAGGCACAATTCCCGAAATTGGCCAAAACCCGAACCCCCAGTCCACGTCTCGGAACTCGATAAACTTCATACCAAAATGATCATCATCTTCTCACGAGTCTATACATACAAAGAACGCCGAAATCGGAGTCCAAATGACCCCTCAAATCACCCTTAGAAGATCTCTTAAACCCAAGCCCTAATTAACCCTTTTTACATTGATTTTCCCCAATTAAACACCACTAATTAGGTCCTTAATCACATATAATCGAGTTATGAAGTCCAAAAACCTTACCTCAATGAATAACTATCGTTTCCCTCTTCAAAATCTCCCCAAAAGGTCTAATCCCGTTTAAAAATGGTGGAAAAGTGGGCAAGGGTCGCGGATGGGCTTTTTATATTGTGCCCAGGTATTTCTTCACTGCCATCGCAGGAGTTCCCATGCGATCGCGAAGGAATAGCCTCCTGACCCACAAAAAAAACCCTACACGATCGCATAACTACACACGCGATCGCGATTCAACAGGACATCAACCCACGAGATTGCGAACCAACCCACGCGATCGCGTAGCATAACTGGCCACCCCTTCACGCACCCCTCTTTCTCTATACGATCACGAACCAGGCCACACGATCACACTGCACAGGAAACTCAAACAACGCGATCGCGTACAACAAAATTCGTCCTCACAACGTATACCTACGCGATCGCAGGAATCCCCTTGCGATTGAAGAGAAGGATTTCCTATTGCACAAAACCAGAAAATCAGCAATTCTCTAAGGCCGGAAAATGCCCCTTTGATCATCTGAAACACACCCGAGGCCCTCGGGACCTCAACCATACCTACCAACATATCCTATATCATCATTCAAACTTAGTCGAGCCCTAGAAACATCAAAAACCACGCAAAAACACCAAAATCACATCAAATTCAAGCCTATGAACTTTGAAATTTCTAAATTCCACCAACGATGCCGAAACCAACCAAAACACATCCGATTGACCTGAAATTTTGCACACATATCCAAAATGAGATTATAAACCTGCTCCAACTGTCAAAATTCCATTCCGATCCCGATAGTCTATTTTCAACCGCCGACCGGAAATTGCCAAAAACTAATTTTTGCCAATTGAAGCCTAATTCTACACCGGACATCACAAAAACATTCCGAACACACTCCTAAATCCCAAATCACCTAACGAAGCTATCCGAGCCATAAAATCCGCATTCCGAGTTTTTTTACCAATAAGTCAACTCTTAGTTGACTTTTTCAACTATAAAGCTACAATTAGAGACTAAGTGTCTTAATTCTCACTACAACCATTCTGAACCCGAGCCAACAGACTCCAACACATCATAAACAATATAACCAATGCATGACTGGCAAAAAAAGTAATAATAATGGAGATTCTACGGAATGACCGACCGGGTCGTTACAGTTTGACTGTTGTGAAAATGACTACGGGATAGTGTTTTGATGACTTCAGTAGGTTTATATCGTTATTTTGGTTTTGGGTGTATGCCCAGAGTTGAATTCGAAGGTCGGTAGGTTGATTTGTCGAAAATTGGCAACTTGAGGTTTAGAAGTTTGACTGTAGCTATCGTGTTTGGATTTTTATTTTAGGATTTTAGGTCCATTTTCTTAATTGAAACTTGTCCGCAAATTTTGGCGTCATTTCGAGTTGATTTGATTGTAATCAAACGCGCAGTTGTGTTTTTAGAAATTCTTGAGTTTCATATGAATTCCATGTGTTTTGGAGGTCTGATTCATGGTTTCGGATGTTAATTTGATGATTTGATTGTGCAAGAGAGTTCATGTTATTTTTTTAGACTTGTATTGATGTTTGGTTTTGATCCCCGAGGGCTTTGGTGAGTTTTGGACGCGTATCGGGGTGTTTGGAAGGATTCTAGCATTGCTGGTTTTTGCACAGGTGCTTCGGGTCTCGCATTAGCGAAATATTGATTGCAATTGCGAGATTTGGCTAGGGGTCTGCTAGGTTCGCATTTGTGAACCCTGTGTTCGCATTTGTGAACCCTGTGTTCGCATTTGTGAACCCTGTGTTCGCATTTGCGATGGGGGGCCTAGGTGAGCTTTTTTGCATTTGCGATCTCGAGGGTCACATTCGTGAAGTGTTCCATGTTCGCATTTGCAAACTTAATGTCGTATTTGCGATGTTAGCAAGACTATGAGGGTCTTCGCTTATGCAATCACTTCCTTTCATTTGCGGTGTTCACATTTGCGAGGTTCAAAAATAGGGTACGCATTTGCGAACCCCAGGTCGCATCTGCGACACCCGCGACTCGACATAAAAGCTGAGGGTCGGGATTTTGGTCTCATATTTATATTTTGAAACCCTAGACTCGGTAGGAGGCGATTATAAAGAGGGATTTTCATCTACAATCTTTGGATAAGTGATTTTGTTCAATTTCCAACTATTTTACATGATTATATATGAGATTCAACATCAAAAATATAAGAATGAAAATGAAATTTTGAGAAACTTTGTCTATATTTTGAAAAATGAGAATTTGAATTTTCAGAGTCGATTTGGACTCGGATTTTGAAACAAAATACATATATGGACTCGTGGGGTGATGGGTAGTACGAATCTACCCTTAGACCCAGATTTTGATCGAGCGAGCCCGAAGTTGACTTTTGAGGAATTTTGCAAAGATCATAGTTGTATTTATTGGATTTGATTTCTCTTACATTGTTTGATATTATTAAGTCGATATTTTTAATATATGAGCCAAGCGGAGGTGAATTGTAAAGGAAAAGATATTTTAGATTGTTGATTGAGGGCCTTTGAGGTAAGTATCTTTCCTAACATTGTGTGGGGGGAACTAGCCCGTATGGATTGTTTTTTACACTCTTTGAACTATGCGAAAGACTGTCACGAGGCGACGAGTGTGTACATATCTTATATGTGAAATTTGAATGTTTTAGACTCTTATGTACATTAAAATGAAGTTGCCTTATCATGTATATCCTTCATTATTGAATTTACCCTTATATACCTTATTTGAAGTTGATTGGTTCATGTTCTACCCTTTATTGCCAATTATACTCTTATGCGCTGTAATTGAAGTTGTTCCCTCTTTTATTGCCATGTTATCTCTTCCATAGTTGGCTTATCCTTATTTGAAGTCATTGTTACATGTTATCTATCCTATTGTTGAGTTATTCTTATTTGATATTGTTATTACACATTATCTCTCTCATTGTTGAGTTATTCTTATTTGAAGCTATTATTACTTATTATGTCTTTCATTGTAATCTCATTCTTCCGTTTTATTGTGTTTTTGTAATTCTTGTGTTGATTTACTTGCCGTACTCCCATGTTATTATTATTGTTGTTGTTGTTGTTGTTGTTGTTGTTGTTGTTGTTGTATTTAGTGTTATTAAGTCGAGGGCTATGTGTGGTTGTGGTATTGGAATTGTTTGTAAGGAAATATTGTGGCATATAGGCACATGTGGTGCAAGTTGTTATATTGTGTTATTATGTTTTTGGCATAGATGGTATTGTTGAGAGGATCGCCGGGGTTTAGCACATGAGTTGTCCGTACTATTATTATTATTATTATTATTATTATTATTATTATTATTATTATTATTATTATTATTATTATTATTAGCACATGCAGTGCGTCAAGGCGAGCTATGTACGTGGGTTTCCGCATGTGGCAAGACAACGTGTGAATATTATTATGTGTGTGTGTCGAGACAAGGAGGGCATTTACATGATTGTTTCCCTCGCGGCAAGACATGAGGGCTATGTCGAGGATGATTTATGATGAATTGTTATAGCCTGGGGGCATTGTTATTGATGATATTGTGTAGTGGTGTGCCTACCTTGTATGAGTCATGCATATTACAATTTTGTGTTGTTGTTTCCTACGTACCATTCGTTGTCTATGATCGTACGTGTTGACTCGAGTTGTGATAGTACACTTGCACAAGCATACACTATAATCTGTCACTTATGTTAGTCCAGGAACATGAACCTTGATGTTTGTTGATCATTTACATGTATTCTTGTATACCTCCCTTCTGTGATTGAGTTGTACTATTGGCATGTGAGTTATCTGTATAGTTATGAGGTATTCTTACTGCTAGCACATAAGTTGTCCGTGCAGATATGAAATATTTTCACTCTCTTAGCACGTGACTTGTCCGTACAAATATGAGGTATAAGTGGTATTGGCATGTGAGTTGTCCGTGCAACACGTGAGTTGTCCGTACATATGTGATTTGTAATATGGGCACAAGATGCCAAGTGATCAGGGTTCGTGATTTGGGACACGTGATTGTGATTTTGATGTGTCGTACCTCGGGGAAATTCATGTGTAATGTGTGAAAGCGGTTGTTTTATTGGGTCGTTACTTGTTTTCCCTTACTTTGTTTCACCGGACTTTAACTATATTCTTCTTACTTTACAACGTTATTTCTTGTTGCTCCTTTTGGTTAATTGTTATTTCTAGTTCTTACTGCAAGTATCGAAACATTATTCTAACCATGTTTAGCTTTATATTGTCCCATGTTAATTTTTTATATTCATACTTGTACAAGTTATTATGTCTAGTAGGTGTCTTGACCTGGACTCGTCACTACTCTACCGAGGTTAGGTTTGATACTTACTGGGTACCGTTGCGGTGTACTCATACTACACTTCTGTACATCTTTTTGTGCAAATCCAGGTACGTCTGCCTGTGTTGGACGTTAGTGATTGACTTGTTAGCTGCAATCTAGAGGCTTCAATGTATACATGTTCGGCGTCCGCAGGTCTTGGATTCACCTTCCATATCATTTCATTTTTGTTGCTTTCTTATCCAGACAATGTTGTAGTAGACATTCTAGATTATTCTGTAGAGCTTACAACTAGTCCCATCGGTTTTGGGAAGAGTGTTGTTGAGATCCTATTTTTGAAGTTTATATGAGTTTATCAGTCTTCCTTTAGTATTTCTGTTGATTATTTATGTTAAGTTATATTAAATATTAGGCTTGCCTAGTGTTAGAGACTAGGTTCCATCACGACATCCTCATGTAGGGAAATTGGGGTCATGACAAGTTGGTATCAGAGCTCTAGGTTCATAGGTACTACGAGTCATAAGAATGTTTAGTAGAGTCTTGCGGATCAATACAGAGACATCTGTACTTATCTTTGAGAGGTACATTACTATTAGGAAACTTCACTTCTTTCACTCTTGTAGTGCGAGTTTATTGATTTTAGAGTTTGGGCCTTTGTCATTTTATTCTCTCACAGATGGTGAGAACACGAGTTGCAATTACTAATGACGCTGCCTCTAGAGCCGGTGTTGAAAGGCTTGGACTCCAAGAAGTTCGTACAAAAACCTTTTCCTCCGAGCGAGGCTCCTAATCCGATCCATGAGAAGTTCCGCATGCTTGATATTCCTAAATACAATGTAACGACTGACCCAAACAAGCATGTTACCTCCTACACATGCGCAATAAAAGGGAATGACTTGGAGGATGACGAGATTGAATCTGTCTTGCTAAAGAAATTCAGGCAAACCCTGTCAAAGGGAGCTATGATATGGTATCACAATTTACCACCTTATTCTATTGACTCATTTGCTATGCTTGCAGACTCTTTCGTGAAGGCGCACGACGGGGCTATCAAGGTCGAGACCAGGAAGTCAGACCTTTTCAAAGTAAAACAAAAGGATAATGAAATGCTTAAAGAGTTCATGTCCCAGTTTCAAATGGAACGGATGGACCTGCCACCGGTCACTGATGATTGGGCTTTACAGGCTTTCACCCAAGGACTCAATGTTCGAAGCTCGGTGGCTTCACATCAGTTGAAGCAGAATATGATAGAATACTATGCTGTAACTTGGGCCGATGTGCATAACTGATATCAATCAAAAATCAGAGTCCAATATGGCAAACTTGGGCTTCATTCCGGGTCCGTTTATCCTGTCAGACCTATCGACACAATCAAGAGAGATATCTATCGTGAACCGAGGCCAAATAGAGATCGGTACCAACTGTATAATCGAGATCAAAGAAGTAGTGGGTCCCGGCGATGTTCAATGCAAAATGAAAAGAGAAAAGATTGAGGTCAGAACACTCGAGGACTTATGAGCAAGAACGACTTCGACAGGACTATCGGGCCTAAAGAAGCACCAAGGTTATCTGAATATAACTTTAACGTTGATGCAACAACTATCGTATCATATATCGAACACATCAAAGATACCAAAATATCCTCGGCCTTTATAGTCCAATCCATCCCAAATGGATCCTAACCAGATGTACAAATACCATGGCGCTCATGGACACAAAACAAATGATTGCCGACAGTTGAGAGAGGAAGTAGCCCGGTTGTTCAACAACGGGCACCTTCGAGAATATCTAAGCGACCAAGCCAAGAATCATTTTAGAAACAGGGATTCTAACAAACAGACCGAACTAGAAGAACCTCAAAACGTCATTAACATGGTCATCGGTGGACTCGAAATCCCTCAAAGGCCGATGTTGAAGCGCACCAAAGTGTCCATCACAGGGGAAAAACAGACGCGAGATAACATATGGAAAGGAACATTGTCTTTCAATGATGAGGACATAGAAGGGATCGTGCAGCCTCACAATGATGCACTAGTAATATCTGTACTCATAAATAAATCTCGAGTTAAGCGTGTGTCAATTGATCCAGGTAGCTCGTCCAACATCATCCGATCGAGAGTCATAGAACACCTCGGTCTACAAGATCAAATAGTGCTTGCAGTTCGAGTTCAAAATAGATTCAACATGGCATATGAAACCACTAAGGGAGAGATAACATTACCTATCAATGACGACGAGACCATCCAAGAGGCCAAGTTTTATGTGATCGAAGGAGACATGAGGTGCAACGCCCTATTCGGGAGGCCATGAATCCACAACATGAGGGAAGTGCCCTCAACTCTTCACCAAGTGTTAAAATTCCCAATGCCGGGTGGGATTAAGACAATCTACGGAGAACAACTTGCTGCAAAAGAGATGTTTGCAGTCGAAGAATTGATTCAGATATCAACACTCGCAACGTCAAAGGAACCTAGTTCGGGCGCAAAGCAAGAGGCCAAATAGCAATAACCGATATCGGCCACGACCCAACCGGATAAGCAAGGGACTGACGAAGCCTAACTTGGGATTGGACAAACAAATATGTAGAATATCTGAAGATAGGAAAACTGCCCTCGGATCCAAAAGAATCGAGGGTCTTGCGTACAAATGCAACCCGTTTTAGTTTGTCCGAGAACGGAACACTGTTCAGAAGAACATTCAATGGCCCACTAGCGATATGTCTAGGACTAGGAGATACCAAGTACGTTGTAAGGGAAATTCACGAGGGCAGCTGTGAAAATCATTCGGGCGCCGAATCATTGGTTTGAAAGGTGATCAGAGTAGGCTATTACTGGATCGACATGGAAAAATACGCGAAAGAAATTGTACCAAAATGTGATAGGTGCCAGTGACATGCTCCAATGATTCACCAACTCAAGAAGTTGCTGCATTCGGTTTTGTCGTTGTGGCCGTTCATGAAGTGGGGAATGGACATCGTCAGCCCTCTTCCATGGGCACCCGGTATGGCTCAATTTGTTTCATTTATGACTGACTATTTTTCTAAGTGGGTGGAAGCCTAGGCATACGAGAAAGTCAGGGAGAAGGAAGTCATCGATTTCATTTGGGATCACATCATATGCCAGTTCAGAATGTCGGTCGAGATCGTGTGCGACAACGAAAAAAATTCTTCAGTCTCAAAGTAACCAAATTTCTTGAAGACCACAAGATCAAAAGGATCTTATCAACAACCTATCACCCTAGTGGGAACGGACAAGCCAAATCGACCAACAAAACCATATTCCAGAACCCTAAAACGTAGTTGACCGACGCCACAGGAAAATGAAAGGAAATCCTACCCGAAGTTTTGTGGGCTTACCGTATGACCTCGAAGTCCAGTACCGGGGCCACTCTTTTCTCATTGGTTTACAACGCCGAAGCTCTAATATCGATCGAAGTATCAGATTCCGATATGTGACAAAGGAATCAAATGATGAGTCCATGAGTACGAGCATGGAGTTGTTGGATGAAAGGCGCGAAGCTGCCCTCGTTCAGTTAGCTGCCCAAAAGCAACGAATCGAGAGATACTACAATAGAAGGTCCAACCTTCAATACTTCAATATCGGGGATGTCGCGCCCCCTTTTCCCGCTTCTTTCAGATCGGTCAGGGTTTTTGACATTATTGGGACAACTCATTTCCTTTTGGGAAAGGGGTATGTAAGGAGTTGAAGAGTCGCTACCTAACGAATTAAGGTGCGTTAGGGCATCTACTAAGGGTCACTTACAACACAGATTGGATAACTAGATGCAGGGTAAGGGCTTGAAATTACTTCAAGGGGAAGGTGTTAGGCACCCCTCAACGTCCACAACTGTGGTTCCCGGCCAAACAAGCTTTGTGAATTTAAACAAGTAGCAAATTAGCAACTAAGCATAAACAAATAAAGGGGTTTGGAAAGATTCGCAGTCTAAGCACACATGTGAATGTTTTTGAGAGATTTATGATCTAAACGCACATATGTGAAGGATAGGGGATTCCTAGGTTATTTATCCTATAGGATCACATCAGTACAATGCCCGGTAATCACTCCTCAGAAAGGGGATACACGTGGCATTAGCGCACTAGTCATCATATCCATATCTACCCTTCCCCACCCCTTAGTGGTTAATTAAGTGAGTGTTATTTAACGATCGCTATGCGTTCTGTTACGCGTCCCATCTTAATGGTCCTGGAGGAATTTTAGGACCTCTACCTATAGGCAGTTCTAAACAGACCCCCTAAGGTTGAAAAGAGAAAATACTAGGCAACAGGCAAGAACAAATAGTTAGCAGATAAAGGCAGGAAAAAATCAATTAGAGGCTCAGGTTTACCCCCACAGATAATGCATATAATCAGCACGACTCAAACACAAACAAGGGTAGTATTATTAAACAGGATCCTAAGACATGATGTCTAGGTGAGTATAAGAACACAAGAGATATGCAAATTTGTTTTATAACTTCAGAAGCAGGGGCCCTAATCAGTTTGCCTACTGATTTTAAACCTGTTAAGCATTTAAGCAGTAGCCACAAAAGAAACAGTTTTCCTGTTTTGCAAAGGTTAATTACCTAAGGCTTGCCTAGGCATAGGACGATGCGCAGTAGTTATCGGAATTGTTAAAGAAACATGTTTAGAGGTTGTTTTGCTTAAAGCATGTTGTTCTAAGTGTTGCAAAGATACAGAGATTATGATCAGTTTTACTTAACACAGGATAATCATAGGTGACACTGTCTTATGTCCTTTTTCATGCATCAGTTGTTTAGCTAGGCGTGACTGAGCGAGTACGAACGAGATCCTAAAATAGGGTATCTAATATGCACATATAAGATGCAGAATGATTGCAGAATTCCCAGAGGCATGATATCTAAATGCACAAGGAGTTACAACATGATTTCAGAATATGCAGAGAGCAACATGTTTCGTGTTAATGTTGTTACTTAGCCTAGAAGCAGGATTTCTAAGTGATAAATAGGGACAAATGATATGCTGAAGTAGTAAACCTAAGAACATGATATCTATGACATGCTTGGAATGCATTGGGCCCTATGCATGGATTCTAATGCACACATTGAAAATGTAAACCTAAGGCATGATTTCTACCCCTTGATATAGATAACCTATATAGCTACCCTCCCTTTTCACCATCCATCCTCAATATTCGTATACAATAATTATTACAAACCAATATTGAATGAATTACAAAAATGGATAAAGGAAAATAAGACGTTACACTATAGGGAGCCTGAAAACAGGCACAGATTTTCAAAACCTCAGATGCCCAAATTGTTTCTTAGCCTTTCTCATATCCGGGTGTGTCAAAGTTCCCTAAAGACCCCAAGGGATCACCGGCAGTGCTCACACCCAGATTTCACAACCATAATTAAGTAAGTGCAGTGTGGAAGTGCCATCCCCAATGCATCAGAGTTCAGAGGGATCTCATAGGGATCCCTAAGCCGTCATACATTGGAGGGGAAGAACTTAAGGACTTAAGAGTAGAGTGAGAGTGCTTGACATAGTTTTGAGAGTTTTTAGTAGGAAAACAGTGTTGAAATAAACTTAGTTGAAATAACTTTGTATAATAAGAGAGTTGTTTAGTAAACAACCTTTTGAAAACAGTTGTGGAATCACATAAAAACAGACCAAACATGGAACCAAAACAGGTTCAGCAATACTCAAAGAACAACCTTCACATAGGGTAATGGGGATTGGGGACAAATATAGCATGTAGGGCAAATACATAACAGGCAGATATCCTTTGCACTTTGGTACATGTAGTAAGACATAGATTCATGGGTGTCAATTATAACACAACTGTAGAATCAGAGATGGTTTAGGGGGTTCATGAGGCTTGGGAGATAGTATACTAAACATGATCGAGCATAACATTAATATAACTTAGGTCAATAGCCCACTGGGTGCATACCAGAACTAGGCAACAGTACACAAACATTAAAATAGGCTAAAGTCATATAAGAGCATGTTGATCCTAAAGAGATAATACATAACTAACATAAAGAGGTTAATTACATGTTGAACAACAAAACCAGAGGTAGAAACAAATCAGGAACATGATGAACTGAAAGAGCAAAAGAAACATATTGTTTTTGAGACTTAAATTGAAATCAGGACATACCGATAGAGAGACAATAAACACAAAGTGAAGAGCAAGAGAGTGCAGTAGTCAGCCTTGGCTTAGAACCAACTGACTTAGAACAATAGTGAGTAACCAGAGAAAAGAGAGAGAGAGAGAGAGAGAGCAGAAGAGAGTTTTTGTGTGAGAGATAGTTAGAACCAATGTGTTCGTATGTTAGTGTTAATGAGAGAGCATATATATATATATAGTTTGAAACTAGGTAGAACTATAAGGTAACAATCAAAGTCATGCAGTAATTAGGGATTTAGGTATCAATTATTATAAAATCAGCATAGGTACTCCCTTAATTGAAGGAGTTAACTTCAAACGGTAATAGGCAGATAATAAATAAGGAAAGGCACCATATGTGACTGGAATATAACACATAAAAAATATTTTCAGCATGGTAAATATAGAACAAGTAATTAGGCTAGGTTCAGAAAATCTAATTAAGGAAAGTACTTAAGAATCGATTGACAGCATATTCGACCAAAACATAAGGCAAGACAATATCTTAGAGGTTGAAAATCAGTAAGGAAATCATCACAAGAGATTAGTGAAAGGTATCAATTACGAGAAATTAGGGATTCAATCATGAGTAGTATTGATTAAGGGGAGATTACACAGAATAAACAGATAATATGCAAGAAGAAGTAAAATCAGAGACACCAATAGGCGTGGTAAAGTAAAAATCACATAGAATCAGGGATTCAAACTAGAACAGTACTGATTAACACAAACTTCTGAGAATAATCGAGATAAACATATCATATGCAAGAAGAAACAAAAATCAGAAACCCTAATAAGCCAAATAGGGTAAAACGTTCATGAGATCTCTTAGGGTAAAACGTTCATAAGAACCTAGGATTAAGACCAAGAAACTTAGGGTTTTCAACATAATAAATCAGATAAAAGAGGAAATTTAAATAAACCGTTTAAACATAGTGCGAATCATAGAATGATACTAAAAATCAAAAGAAAGTCGTTTTGAAAAAGGGGTCAAGAAACCCTAGTTCTGTAAATGAAGAAACGTTTAAAAAATCGGAGAGATTCTTAGGAAAACAGTAAAGATAACTCAGAAAACTCTGAGATCTCTTACAGATCTAAGAAGTCAAAAGCTAAAATTAGGGTTTCAGAGAGAGAAAACTCAGGGATAGAGAGAATCAGGCTTAGAAACCATAAGTTTTAGCCGGAGATAGAAATGTCTTACTCGGACGGCCAAGGGTGGACTGAGAACGGCATGAAAAGGCCATGGGTGTGAGTTGAACCACCTCTGTTTTTTCTTGAGGAACTTAGGGTAGCAATAGTCCAGCGTGTGAGGGAGCCATGGAGGCTAGGGATGGTGGTGGAACCACCATTGTTACCGGCAAGCCAACGCCCGGTGAGTATGAGCAAGGTTTAGCAGAGAGAGCTTAAGAGAGATGAGAGGAGATGACAGCGGAGAGAAAATGAGAGAATGAGAGAATGAGGGTGTGGGGGGGGGGGGTAGTCTCTTAGGTTAATTTAGGTAAGAAGGAATCTGGTCCGTTGATCAGAAATTATCACGGTCCAGATAAAAATGGGAATTGAGTCGTGTAGGATAGTGGATTGGGCCTGGGGTATTTGGGCTAATTTAATTGGGTTTGGGGCTGGTTCAATTAGGCTACAATTGAAATAGTATTAGGCTATTTTTGAAATACCCCATGCAAATTAATTAAAACAGTTTATAAAATAGCTAATAATTATAAAAATTTAATTTTGTGCATAGAAAATAGTTTAAAATAATTATTTAATATTTTGAAATACAAATGACTAACTTCTGATAAAAACAGTACAAAATTATATTCTTCGGCTATATATGCAAAGTTATTGTAATTATAGCCAAAAGATGCCAGATTGGCTAATTGTAAAATAATTTGGTCTTAATAGGACCACAAACAATAAATTAAATCAAGAAATACTTTTGAAACATTTGCGATGCAATTTTGTAATTATTTATTGGAAATATAATGCTGGATAAATTAATAAAAATATAGGGAAATTATGGAAAAATACCAATTACTACTAATGCATGATTTTGAAGGTATATATGCAATACAAATTTTTTTTCTGGGAAAAATTAGGTATCAACAGCTGCCCCTCTTTACCCGGAAAGGATGAAAGAGTTGTCGGGTAAAGATATGATGGCCAATTTTGACCGAGTGAAACGGTTAGAGAGATTAAGGTCGCACCCTGGCTTCTGAGCTGCCTACATATCCTTGGTTTTAAAGGAATCAGGTCGTATGTAGTTCCGGATTCATCGGTGAAGTATGCACCGTGAAGTAATTGGAAGAATGGACGCAATATCTAGGGCTGGGCGAATGAGCGGTTTGCGGGATATCTGGTTTGGATATGGTCGGGAGAACTGGAGCGGGATCGCTCCTGCTGGGGTAGCCGTTGCTTGCCGGATTACCTGCAAATAAAGGCAATACAAGCGTATACTGTGCATAAATCTAAACATGATGCAAGTTCCCGTTGGACTATGAGAATTGTCTTTGGACGGTTAGGAATGACGTCCTTAGACTATGATGTCCTGGGCCATGAATTGTTTGATGAGAGATTCGCAGGCCATGAAATGGCGTTCTCGGGCCATGATGATGGTGCCTCTGAACTATGACGCCTTTGAATAATGATCTGTAAGTTTTAGAGTGATCCTCAGGCCATGATATAGTGTCTTTCAGCTTTGAGGATGATGTCATTAGACTATGACGCCTTTGGACAAGTTGGCGATATTTCAGCCCATGAAAATGCAATAACATGATGTTGACAAGATAAAGCTTAGTTTTGCGAGTTGAAGGGCAGAGCTTAGCCCGAAAGAGAAGCGAAGTAAATAATGCTGGAGAGACAGCGCTTAGTCTCGGTGAAAAGTAAATTGGAGGCAGAGCTTAGACTCCTGCAAGTATGGAGACAGATCTTAGTCTCATGGAAAGGAAGGCAGAGATTAGCCTTATGCAGATGGAGGCAGAACTTGGCCTGATGCAAAATATGGAACAAAGCTTAGTCCCATGCAGGATGAAGGCAGAGCTTAGCCTAATGCAAATGAATGCAGAGATTAGCCTTATGCAGAGGAAGGCGGAGATTAGCCTTATGCAAATGGAGGTAGAGCTTAACCTCATGCAAATAGGAAGACAGCGGTCAGCCTTATGCAGAATGAAGGCGGAGATTAGCCTTATGCAAATGGAGGTAGAGCTTAACCTCGTGCAGAATGCGGGACAAAGCTTAGACCATTCAAGATGAAGGTAGAGATTAGACTTATGAAAAGGAAGGAAAATATTAGCCTTATGCAAAATGAAGGCATAACTTAGCCTTATGCAGAAGATTAAATAGTAAATGACAGTTGAGTTTCTTAGCTGGAAGCAGACTCTGATATTGCAATTGTTGTGAGCATTGTGACTACGGAGCATTGTTTGTTTCTTTGTGCTAATAGTAAACTTTGGCATTTGCAACTGTGTAGAAATTTTGTGACTTCAGCGTGTTCATTCTTTGTTCCCGAATCCAAAGAAAAATTGTGAGTTCTGTAGATGGGGAGGTTGGTTCGTATCCCCGCTGGCTTTGCTCGACTTGTCTTGCTTGGTCTGATGATCATGTTCAAATCATCGGGGTAGCGTTTGCTAAACAGAGCTTATATTTTGAAAACAAACATGCATGATTTTGTAAAGACATAATATAAAATAGATTTCAAGAAATTTAGATGAACCGATGACCGTGACACGGTTAAAGACATTGCCACCTCTCATGCTACGGAACTTTGAGGGTCCTCCTCAAAAGTCTGCCCCAGTTAGATGGGTTGACGACTCTGGCTGTTGCGCATGCTGCGATCGGCTGAACTTGCTTCGGAGTTTTGAGGGTCCTCCTCAAAATTTTACCCCAGTTTCCAATTGCGGGGGAAATTAAATTTTTATTGAATTGTGATCGAACCCATAGGGTTGCCTACATATCCTCTCTTAAACGGGAATCAGGTCGGGCATAGTTCAATTTACATTATTGAGAAAAGCATAGAAAGTTACACATAATATCGTTTGACTGCATCTGAATTGATTGGCTTTGTCCAGACTTCTCCGTCCATTTCTGCAAGTATAAGAGATCCTCCTGTCAATACTCGGTGAACCATATACGGACCTTGTCAGTTGGGAGAGAATTTCCCTTTGGCTTCATCTTGATGTGGAAAGATCTTCTTCAACACCAGCTGCCTCGGTGTGAACTGACTTAGCTTGACTCTTTTGTTGAAGGCTCTGGACATTCTATTCTGATAAAGTTGACCATGACATATTGCATTCATTTTTTCCCCATCTATAAGGGCTAGTTGCTCATAACAACTTCTTACCCACTCTGCTTCGCTGAGCTCAGCTTCTTGCATGATCCTTAAGGAGGGAATATCAACTTCGGCAGGAATAACAGCTTTTGTACCATAAACCAGCAAGTAAGGAGTTTCCCCAATTGATGTACGGACCGTGGTGCAGTAACCCAGCAAAGCAAATGATAACCTCTCGTGCCACTGTTTGTGATTTTCTATCATCTTCCTCAATATCTTCTTGATGTTCTTGTTGGTGGCTTTTACAACTCCGTTTATCTGGGGTCTATAACCTGTGGAATTCTTGTGCTTGATCTTGAAAGTATCACACATGGCTTTCTTCAGGTCACTGTTGAGATTGGATCCATTGTCGGTGATGATTGACTCTGGAACTCCGAACCGACAAACGATACAGTCGCGGACAAAGTCTTCCACGACTTTCTTAGTCACTGCTTTGTAAGAGCTGCTTCGACCCATTTAGTGAAATAATCAATTGCTACCAAGATGAACCTGTGTCCGTTTGAGGCGGTAGGCCCGATAAGTCCAATGAAGTCCATTCCCCAGGCGGCGAACGGCCACGGTGAGCTTGTTGCATTGAGCTCGTTTGGGGTACCTTTATCATGTCTGCATATACATGACATCAGTAGCATTTTCGAACATACTGAATGCATACCGTTTCCACGATCATCCAGAAATAATCGGCTCTAAGTACCTTCTTGGCCAAGACAAAACCATTCATGTGTGGGCCACACGTCCCAGCGTGTATCTCTTCAAGTAGTTTGGAGGCTTCCTTCGCATCGACACATCTCAATAATCCAAAATTGGGAATTCTCATGTACAATATTCCTCCATTGTGAAAGAAACTGTTGGACAATCTCCGAAGCATGCGTTTCTGAGTATGATTTGCAAGCTCTAGGTACTCTCCCTTTGATAAATACTCCTTGACATCGTGGAACCATGGTTTTCCACCTGCTTCTTCTTCTACATGGGTACAGTATGCCGGCTGGCTATGGATTTTCACTAGAATAGGGTCAATGAAGTTCTTATCTGGATGTTGTATCATGGATGATAGAGTGGCAAATGCATCAACAAACTTGTTCTGAATTTTGGGAATGTGCCAAAATTCCATCTTCGTGAACCTCTTTCTCAATTCCTGCACGTGGTGCAGATACGGCAGTATCTTGGAATTCTTGGTGGCCCATTCTCCTTGTACTTGGTGTATTAGAAAATTTGAGTCACCAATTACCAGCAGCTCCTGAATATTCATATCAATGGCCATGTTGAGCCCTAAGATGCAGGCTTCATACTCTGCCATATTGTTGGTGCAGGGGAATCTGAGTTTAGCAGATACCAGATAAAGCTGACCAGTTTTTGATACCAGGACCGCTCCAATGCGACTTCTTTGAAATTCTCCGCTTCATCGAAGAACATTTTCCAACCGTCATAGGATTCTGCAATGTCTTCTCCTATAAATGACACTTATTCATCGGGAAAATATATTTTCAGGGGTTCGTATTCTCCATCCAAAGGGTTCTCTGCAAGATGATCTATCAATGCTTGTCCCTTGACTGCCTTCTGAGTCACGTAAACAATATCGAACTCACTCAGCAAGATTTGCCACTTGGACAGCTTGCCAGTAGGCATGGGCTTCTGAAAGATATATTTCAAGGGATCCATCCTTGATATGAGATATGTTATGTAGGCACAGAAGTTATGCCTTAGCTTTTGTGCTACCCAGGATAGAGTACAACAGGTACGTTCCATTAGAGAATACCGTGCCTCGTACAGGGTGAACTTCTTACTCAAATAATATATAGCCTGCTATTTTCTCCCTGTCTCGTCGTGCTGCCCCAGAACATAGCTGAAAGCTCCATCTAGTACTGCGAGGTAGAGTAACAAGGGTCTACCTGGCTCTGGCGGTACCAAAACTGTTGGTGTTGACAAGTGCTCCTTGGTTCTGTCGAAGGCCTTTTGACAATCCTCAGTCTATTTGGTTGCAACATCTTTCTTCAGCATCTTGGAAATTGATTCACATATAACCGTGGACTGGGCTATGAACCGGCTGATGTAGTTAAGGCGTCATCATTTTTGTTCTTTGGCGGCGGTAACTCTTGGATGGATTTGACCTTTGATGGATCCAATTCTATCCCTCGTCGTCTGACGATGAACCCAAGCAATTTTCCAGCAGGAACTCCGAATGCACACTTCGCGAGGTTTAATTTCAGGTTGTATTTCCGCAATATGCCGAAGAATTTCCTCAGATCTGCTATATGGTAGGTGGCTTTCTAAGACTTGATGATGATTTCGTCCACATATACCTCGATCTCTTTATGTATCATGTCATTGAAGATAGTGGTCATAGCTCTCATATAAGTGGCCCCAACATTCTTTGGGCCGAATGGCATCATCCTATAACAGTAAACTCCCCACAATGTGATGAAAGCCGTTTTCTCAGCATCTTCCTCGTCCATCCAAATCTGATGGTAACCGGCAAAGTAATCCACGAACGACTGAAGTTCATGCTTGGCACAATTGTAAATCATGATGTGTATGTTTGGAAGAGGGAAATCATCCTTTGGACTGGACCGGTTGAGATCCCGGTAGTTGACACAAACCCTAGTATTTCTATCTTTCTTCGGTACTGGCACGATGTTGGCTAACCATGTTGGGTATTCAAACACCCTGAGGACCTTGGCGTTAATTTTCTTGGTAACTTCCTCTTTGATTTTCAGACTCATATCAGGCTTGAACTTTCTGAGCTTCTGCTTTACCGGCGGGCACATTGGATTGGTTGGCAACTTGTGAGCCACAATGGATGTACTTAGACCAGTCATGTCATCGTACGACCATGCAAATATGTCTTCATACTCTTTCAAGAATTGGGTGTATTCCTCTTTCTCTGATGGCGACAAATGGATGCTGATGCGAGTTTCTTTGACAATTTTTGAATCTCCCAGGTTGACTACTTCAGTTTCGTCCAGGTTGGACTTATGTCTGTTCTCGAAATCCTCAACTTCTCTGATAATTTCATCGGGTATGACATCCTTCTCTTCTGAATCACTGTCCTTTTGTTGTGTTGTCTCATTGCATGTCACAGTCATTCGTTCATCAAGACATGAAATAGTAATGCTGTATAGATAAAAGTAATGAGAGAAAGATGATAATAAATAGATACTGATTCGTTGAAACGTAAAAGTGATTTGGATAATTTGAGCAAACGTTTTGGGAACATCGGGGATTTTATTGGACAACAAAAAATGCGAAAAGGGAATCATTAGCAAAAAATGGAATAAATAACGCTTGTTCAACCTTGCTACCCCAGGACCCGTCGGGCCCTGGATGGTCTGACAGTCCAATTTTGGAGGAACGATCCCTTGATCACAGCTTGGATGATAGGGCCTTCCTCCTCCTCCTCCTCCTTAACAATGACAAAACCATCCATATCATCATCTTCTAGGAATAGATTCTTCAAAGCTGCCAGTGCTTCTTCTTCCTCTGACCCCCATGTGATATCGGCCTGCTAAAAGGTCTGCTCAAGATGCGATATAGGCTGTTCCAATTGGTAATAAGGACCGCGCCATAGTGGCGACCAGTTCTTTTACTCTTGCCATGTGTATTTGTATCCTAGGACAAAGGTGGTGCCGTGGCGCTTCAACTGCATTGGTTTGGAAATTCCTTGAAGATTCTTGCTGAGTCCTTTGCCAGGATCGTACCCGCTCCAGTTCAATATGCTCTCGATCTTACTATCCCACCACTTATCATTGTCTATTGCGTTGACCCACTCGATATGGTGGTTGGTTTCTCCACCTAGCCTTCTTCTACCTTCAACCACCGGGATGGTCTGGCGGCTATAGATAGGGTTGCTTCCATCTCCATGGATGATTACTTCTTAGTGATTCCATTCAAATTTCACTGCCTGATGTAATGTTGATGCTACGGCCCCAGCGGCATGTATCCATGGCCGTCCCAATAACAGGTTGTAGGACGCCGATATATCTATCACTTGAAATTCAACCTTGAACCATGTAGGTCCCATCTGTAGGAAAAAACTGATTTCACCAATGGTGGCCCTCTGAGAGTCATCGAAGGCCTTCACATTCATGGACCTTTCTATTATCTCGTACAATCCTTTTCCCAATTTCTTGAGTGTCGTCAACGGACAGATGTTGAGGCTAGATCTGCCGTCAATCAGAATCCTGGTGATGAAGTAATCCTCACATTGTACTGTGATGTGCAGTGCTTTATTATGACTTAACCCTTCAGGCGGTAGCTCATCTTCGTGAAAGTGATCTTATGACTCTCCAACACTTGACCTACCATATTGGCCATTTCCCCACTGGTGATGTTATTTGGCACATATGCTTCGTTCAACACTTTTATCAAAGCATTCATGTGCGTCTCTAAATTCTGCAGCAATGGCCGAATCGATGACTGAGTATTCTTTGGCCTGCACTTTCCTCCAAAGATCGTCTGGTCCTGCTTCAATGATGGTTGGTCTATTGGAAGCCTCTTTGCTAGATTCTTCCAAGTGTTCAGGTGTATAGACCCTGTCGATCCTTGTCATCCCCTGCGCAGCAACAACTTCCTCTATCTTGACTTTACCTTTCCTTCTTGCTTCAGCCATGTAGTCCAAAGGTACAATATTAGTTTTGAAAAGTGGCGGGGTTGACACTGTCACTGTAATTGGTGCGGCCACCTTTACTTTAAGTGGGACAGGTGCCGTGGCAGGTGGCATTACTTCGACCTCAAATGACACAGGTGCACCTGCAGGTGGTGTCGTTTCAAACTCGAATGGGACTGACACAGTTATCTCAAAATCTTTGGATGGCTGAATCTGGACTATGATAGGATTAAGAGTGACCACTAGCTTCTTTGGGTCATCACCTTCTATGATCAACTCGATCGACCCCTATGGGTCCCAATCTTTTTCTATTTTTATCATGTTGACACCCTATGGTCTGGGAGCGTATTGTTGCGAAAATTGGGAGCAACATCCTTTGCTTGGATGACCTTATTATCAATCAGGGACTAAATATTATTTTTCAATGAGCGACATTCATCAATTGTATGCCCCTTCATGCCGGAATGGTATGCACATGTTTTATTTGGGTTAACCGATTGAGAGGGATTCTCATGGTTTACAGCAGGGATAGAAGTGACATAACCAGCAACTTTCAGTCTGTCATATAGCTGGTCGATAGGTTCAGTAATGGTAGTGTATTGTTTAGGAGGCTTGCGATCAAAGTTGGGTCGAGGTCTCGGGAAATTTTGGCGAGCAGGGGGTGATTACAAATAAGATGGTTGAGAGTTGTAAGTATGATAAACATGAGATGGTTGGGAATATCTGGGGGAAGTAGGCTGATGTGGAGATAATTGATATGTTGGTGGAGGTGTTGACTGATAGGTGGGCGGGGGTGCTTGGTAGGTGAGTGGAGAGTTTTGATAGGTCAATGGGGATTTAGGCCCCTTTGCAACCATACGGCCCCCACATCTCTCTTTTTGGACACACCACCAGACTGCAGGGCCTTGTTCGTAGCTTGTAATTCTTCAAAATTGGTAACCATTCCACTTCTAATTTCTTCTTCGATTCTCTCACCAAATTTGATGATGTAAGAGAATTTGTGGTTTTCAATCACCATCAGCTGCTCATAATACTGTGGGTCTTGTGCTTGGACAAAGAATTATTCATTTGTTCTTCGTCTAGGGAAAGCCTGACCTTAGTTGCTTCAGATCTCCAGCGAGTAGCATACTCGCAAAAAGTTTCGGTGGGCTTCTTCTTAAGATTCTGAATATAGAACACATCTGGAGTGTTCTCAGTATTGAACCTGAACCGGTTCATGAAGTCTGATGCCATGTTTACCCAGTTTGACCACTTCTTAGGTTCTTGGCTGATGTACCAAGAGAGAGCATCCCCTGTGAGGCTCCTCATAAACAGCTTCATGCGAATCTTTTCATCTCTTCCTAATCCAACAAATTTATCACAGTAGGTCCTCAGATGGACCCTAGGATCACCCGTACCATCGAACATCTCGAACTTAGAAGGTTTGTAACCCTCTGGTAGTTCAACATTGGGCTGTATGCATAGATCTTCATAATTTAACCCTTCAACTCCCTTACTTCCTTCAACACCTTGAACTCGGCTAGTCAGCTTCTTGAGTTCTTCGGCCAAATTCTTGATAAGCAAATCCTTCTCACTGGATTAAGGTGTGTATGAAATGGGTTGGGTAGAGTGTGGTAGAGTCTCCACGTAGATGAGGTTGTTGTGATGGCCTGGCGCCTGGGTATAGAGGTTGTCATTTGTGAAGTTTTGTGGTTCAGGGACAATCATTGGGGTATTTCTTGGAGTTTGGCAAGCATTGTATTGTGGTGGAAGAGTTGGATTTTTCAGTAGAGTTGTGTGGGGATGAGTTGTGGGAGGATTTTGTTTGTTTGGGGTATTTTGAGGAGGTATGGGATTTTGGTTGACATCAGGGACACTGAGTGAGAAGGATAAAATTTCCACATTCCGGACATGCTCAAGCTCCCTTTGGAGCTTCAACAACCTTTGTTCGAGTTGTGATATAGCATCAGTCTGAACCTGAGTACCTTGATTGTCACGAGCATCTGTTCGTTCAACCAGCATTGTGTTTTCGTTTCTGATGTTACTCGAATCTTCATTTTGCCTTTGCTCTTGCCTTTAGGTGGACTAGGATGAGGAGAAGGTGGAGGGCCCCTTGATCTTGTGTGGTATGATGATGATGCCAGAATGCACAAACCAACCTTTTGGGGGAAGGGGAATAATCAAAGAATATAAAGCAAAACAAAAACAAAAGATAACCAAGTCAGTAAGGATCATGAGAGAATATTGCAGTATTTAAACACATAGTGCAGAAATATAAAAATGTGTCCTAATTTGGGAGCCTCGTTCTGCCCGAGGTAGACCTAGCGACAAGTTGATTTGGAGAACTTAGATGCCAAAATGCCTCATTTCATTAATATAAATAGACGAATCTAAAACGACACTAAAGTAATAAGCAGGAAATAAAGTCACTAATGGCACTTGGCCTTATTACATTAATAAAAGCAATGAAAAAAGGAAACCTAGACTACTTGGTCCCAGAAGGACCTTCCCCATATTCGACATCCTTTATCCCATCGAACAAATTCCCTAGTTCGCGCAGTCCCAGTAGCAGGTATGCTCTGGCTAGGTGTCCTCCTTCATTTCCCCCGGCTTTTTGACAATCTTCGACCCTTTTGATGATCTTACCCTTTATCTCTACTATGCCTCACTCCAAGTACTCCAGCTTCTTGTTGGAACAAATAGCGATGTCCCTCTATTCTTTGATCAACCTTTTGTTGGCTTCAGGTATCTCCCGGTGCTCATTTTCGGAATCGTGGACCCTTTTGCGCAGCCGGTTGTACTTGACCTGAGTCTCAGCATCTTCGTCTATGATCCTGTGACCTAGGCTAATTCCTAGCCTCACCGTTTGATGCAGGTCGTCTTCCAACCATGACGGAAAAAGAGGTGCACACCCAGCATGGTATCTGTCCGGTTCAATAATATTCTTTTCCAAAATGATCTTGCAGTGCCACATGTGTTGGGCTTGGCACTTGTAGGGAATATCATCATCCTGGAAGTCAGCTCGCAAGCGGCTCATCGTGTCAACCCTTGGCACAACTTTCTTTCTACCTGCTTGTCTCATGGCTTGGATAGGAACATAAGGGTATATGGCCCTCAACCCAAGTAGCACTAAGTGTGGAGAATCCCTGGACCTGATGATAGATTCGTCCGTTGGGAACCACTCGAACATCCACTGTACCTTCTCCTCAGTTAGGTTATCAAAGAACTATACCCACTACTTTGCAGTCTCTGGCTGAATAAATCTGTCTGGAATATATGTCATCTGCTTGGGGTGATGGAAAGCATGTGATCATTCCAGGCCCTTCACGGAAATTCTTGGTGGTATTTGCCCTTTTGGAAATGTTCTAAGAGCCACAGTTGTAGTAACAGATTGAAGCCTTTGAAATGCTTTGCTCCTCTCTGACAATGTTCCAAGGCTCGGTAAATGTCAGATATGATCATGGGGACAATGTTGAAGGCTTGCCCGTCAATCCCCTCCATCAAGGCTTTGGTTACCATGGCTAACTTAGTGTGGATCCTTTCCTTCTTTGTTGGAAACACAATTAACCCCATGATGCAAACAATGAATATGAATACCCTGTGGTGGATATGACCAAGAGATGTGATGGAAAACTCATCTTGATAAGTACGGTATGACTTGCTGTGACCGTACCTTTCATACAAGTACTCAAAGGGTATGTATGACTGTTTCAAACATTCTAACTCGACGTTCTTCTTCAGACCCATTATTTTCAAAAAGCCTTTGCATGTGCGGTTCCCAGGCACCAATAACCCAGGGGTTTCCCAGACTAACCCAGCTAGTCCTCCTATCTCCTCTAGAAGCGGTGTCATATCAATATTCCCAAAGCAGAATACAACTATTTCGCTATCCCTGAATAAAGTGGCGGCTTCAATTAGCATGTTATTGGGTTGGATGTCTAGGAGAGATGGTAAATTGACCAGGTGCTTCTGGACATGTTTCTTGTCACTGGAGTGAAGATCCCCCTACCAGTTCCGGAGCAGTGGAGGGATATTATTGACCATACCGAATCTGGGGACCTCGTGCCTCATATTTCTGCAAGAAAAAAGTGGTTACGCCCTTACCCCCGCCAGACTCGACTAGTTATACACTTATGATTAGCATACATGCATTAAGTTCTCCAAATAAATGCACAGAACATGATTGCGTCAGTTGGGATTATAAAAATCCCAGTGGACTTTTTGGATAAGGCTGTCTTAAGGGGTTATTGTGTGGACGACACATTAACCCGGTTAGGTTTGACTATGATGCATGCACAGTACAACAGAGTAAGGTTTCTTTATGGTTTTAGACTGGTACCCTTGAGTGGACAACTCAAAGGGGAAGGCACGGAACCATCGACTGCACCGCTGATCGACTGGTTTTACCGCAAATAAGTCTTTCCGAATTTAGGTGTGATATAAAAATAGGAAGAGCCCAACCACTCATCAAGCGTTGCTATAGGATTTGTATAGGCACGAGTGGAATATGATGTTGAGCATTATTGTGCAACAATAAATAAGAAGTAAAAGCATGTTGTCAAGTATTTGCACGTTATGAAAGCGATAAATACAATAGTTATAATTTAATGCGGTTACAAAGGGAAACAAGAAACATGTTTATTTTGATTTTGAAAAGAATAAATACTTGAAATAAATAAATGATTAATTTCACATAAAGGGGAAAAAGGGAAAGGTTACAGGTATTAACAAAGTAAAGACAAGTTCACAAAGCAGTTTGAAAATGGTAATATCCTAGAATACCCAGCAGAGTCTCCATGTTGCCGCGCCCCCTTTTCTCGCTCCTTTCGTATCGGTCAGGGTTTTTGACATGATTGGGACAACTCATTTCCTTTTGGGAAAGGGTTATGTAAGGAGATGAAGAGTCTCCACCTAACGAATTAAGGTGCGTTAGGGCACCTACTAAGGGTCCTTTACAACACAGATTGGATAACCAGAGATAGGGTAAGGGCTTGAAATTACTTCAAGGGGTAGGTGTTAGGCACCCTCAAAGTCCACAATTGTGGTTCCCGGCCAAACAAGATTTGTGAATTTAAATAAGTAGAAAATAAGCAATTAAGCATACACAAATAAAGGGTTTTGGAAAGATTCACAGTCTAAGCACACATATGAAAGGTTTTGAGTTATTTATGATCTAAACGCATATATGTAAAGGATAGGGGAGTCCTAGGTTATTTATACTATAGGATCACATCAGTACAATGCACGGTAATCACTCCTCAGAAAGGGGCCACGCGTGGCATTAACGCACCGGTCATCATATCCATATCTACCCTTCCCCACCTCTTAGCGATTATTTAAGTGCGTGTTATTTAACGGTCGCTATGCGTTCTATTACCCGTCCCTTCTTAATGGCCCTGAAGGAATTTTAGGACCTCTACCTATAGGCAGTTCTAGACAGACCCCTTAAGGTTGAAAGGAGAAAATATTAGGCGACATGCAAGAACAAATAGGACTTTAGCAGATAAATGCAGGAAAGAATCAATTAGAGGCTCAGGTTTACCTCCACAGATAATGCATGTAATCAACACGATTCAAGCACAAACAAGGGTAGTATTATTAAACAGGATCCTAAGACATGATGTCTAGGTGAGTATCAGAACACAAGAGATATGCAGATTTGGTTTATAACTTCAGAAGCAGGGGCCCTAATCAGTTTGCCTACTAATTTTAAACCTGTTAAGCATTTAAGCAATGGACACAAAAGAAACAAATTTCCTGTTTTGCAAAGGTTAATTACCTAAGACTTGCCTAGGCGTAGAGGCATGCACAGTAGTTACCAGAATTGTTAAAGAAACATGTTTAGAGGTTGTTTTGCCTAAAGCATGATGTTCTAAGTGTTGCAAATATACAGAGATTATGACTAGGTTTACTTAACATAGGATAATCATAGGTGAGATTGTCTTATGTCCTTTTTCATGCATCAACAGTTTAGCAAGACGTGATTGAGCGAGTACGAACGAGATCCTAAAGCAGGGTATCTAATATGCACATATAAGATACAAAATGATTGCAGAATTCCTAGAGTCACGATCTCTAAATGCACAAGGAGTTACAACATGATTTCAAAATGTACAGAGAGCAACCATTTTCGTGTTAATGTTTTTACTTAGCCTAGAAGCAGGATTTATAAGTGATAAATAGGTCCAAATGAGATGCTAAAGCAGTAAACCTAAGAACATGATATCTATGACATGCTTGGAATGCATTGGGGCCCTAAGCATGGATTCTAATGCACACATAGGAAATGTAAACCTAAGGCATGATTTCTACCCCTTGATATAGATAACCTATATAGCTACCCTCCCCTTTTCACTATCCATCCCCAATATTCGTTTACAATAATTATTACAAACCAATATTGAATGAATTACGTAAATGGATAAAGGAAAATAAGAAGTTACACTATAAGGAGCCTGAAAACAGGCCCAGATTTCTAGAACCTCAAATGCCCAAATTGTTTCATAGCCTTTCTCATATCCGGGTGTGTCAGAGTTCCCTAAGGACCTCAAGGGATCCCGAGCAGTGCTCACACCCAGATTTCACAACCATAATTGGGTAAGTGTAGTGTGGAAGTGCCATCCCCAATGCATCAGAGTTTAGAGGGATCTCATACGGACCCCAAAGAAGTCATACATTGGAGGGGCAGAACTTAAGGACTTAAGAGTAGAGTGAGAGTGCTTGACATAGTTTTGAAAAGATTTTTTTTGTAGGAAAACAATGTTGAAAGAGACTTAGTTGAAATAACTTTGTAAAATAAGAGAGTTGTTTAGTAAACAGCCTTTTGAAAACAAATGTGGAATCACATAAAAAACAGACCAAACATGGAACCAATACAGGTTCAACAATACTCAAAGAACAACCTTCACACAGGGTAATGGGGATTAGGGACAAATATAACATGTAGGGCAATACATAACATGCAGAGATCCTTTGCACTTTGGTACAGGTAGTAAGACAAAGATTCAGGGGTGTCAATTAGAACACAGGTGTAGAATCAGAGATGCTTTAGGGGGTTCATGGGGGTTGGGAGATAATTTACTAAACATGATTGAGCATAACATTAAGATAACTTAGGACAATAGCCCACTAGGTGCATACCAGAACTAGGCAGCAATACACAAACATTAAAATAGGGTAAAGTCAGATAAGATCATGCTGACCCTAAAGAGATAATACATAACAAACATAAAGAGGTTAATTACATGTTGAACAACAAATCAGAGATAGAAACAAAGCAGGAACATAATGAACTAAAGGAGAAAAAAAACATATTGTTTTTGAGACTTAAATTGAAATCAGGACATACCAGTAGAGAGACAGTAAACACAAAGTGAAGAGCAAAAGAGTGTAGTAGTCGGCCTTGGCTTACAACCGGCTGACTTAGAACAATAGTGAGTAACCAGAGAAGAGAGAGAGAGAGAGAGAGAGCATAAGAGAGTTTTTGTGTGAGAAATATTAGAACCAATGTGTTCGTGTGTTGGTGTTAATGAGAGAGCATATATATAGTTTAAAACTAGGTAGAATAATATGGTAAGAATCAAGGTCATGCAGTAATTAGGGAATTAGGTATCAATTAGTATAAAATCAGCATGAATACTCCCTTAATTGAAGGAGTTAACTTCAAACGGTAATAGACAGATAATAAATAAGGAAAGACACCATATGTGAATGGAATATAACACATAAGGAAATAATTTCAGCATGGTAAATATAGAACAAGTAATTAGGCTAGGTTAAGAAAATCTAATTAAGGAAAGTACTTAAGAATCAATTCACAGCATAGTCGACCAAAAACAATAAGGCAAGAAAATATCTTAGAGGTTGAAAATCATTAAGGAAATCATCACAAGAGATTAGTGAAAGGTATCAATTACGAGAAATTAGGGATTCAACCAGGAGTAGTACTGATTAAGGAGAGATTACACGGAATAAACACATAATATGCAAGAAGAAGTAAAATCAGAGACCCCAATAGGCGTTGTAAAGTAAAAATCACATAGAATCAGGGATTCAAACTAGAACAGTACTGATTAACACAAACTTCTGAGAATAAGCGAGATAAAACAAGCGTATGCAAGAATAAGCAAGAATCAGAAACCCTAATAAGCCAAGTAGGGTAAAATTCACAAAAGCACAGAACGTTTATGAGAAACAAACACACATACATATTAACGAACAAATTATCAAAGACAGACTCAGAACCCAGGATTAAGACAAAGAAACTTAGGGTTTTCAACATAATAAATCAGATAAAAGGGGAAACATAAATAATCCGTTTAAATATAGTGAGAATCATAGAATGATACTAAAATCAGAAGAAAGTCATTTTGAAAAAGGGGTCAAGAAACCCTAGTTCTGGAAATGAAGAAACGTTTAAAAAATCGGAGAGATTCTTAGGAAAATAGTAAAGATAACTCAGAAAACTCTTAGATCTGTTACAGATCTAAGAATTCAAGAGCTAAAATTAGGGTTTGAGAGAGAGAAAACCCAGGGGTAGAGAGAATCAAGCTTAGAAACCATAGGTTTTAGCCGGAGATAGAAAGGTCTTACTTGGACGACCAAGCGTGGCAAGAGAACCACATGAAATGTCATGGGTTTGAGTTGAACCGCCTCTGGTTCTCTTGAGGACCTTAGGGTAGCAATAATTCGGCTTGTGAGGGAGCCATGGAGGCTAGGGATGGTGGTGGAACCACCATTGTTACCAGCACGCCAACGAACGGTGAGTATGAGCACGGTTTAGCAGAGAGAGCTTGAGAGAGATGAGAGGAGATGACAGCGGAGAGAAATTGAGAGAATGGGAGAATAAGGGTTTAGGAGGGTAGTCTATTAGGTTAATGTAGGTAAGAAGGAATCTGCTCCGTTGATCAGAAATGATCAACGGTCCAGATAAAAATGGGAATTGGGTCGGGTAGGATAGTGGATTAGGCCTGGAGTATTTGGGCTAATTTAATTGGGTTTGGGGCTAGTTCAATTAGGCTACAATTGAAATAGTATTAGGCTATTTGTTAAATACCCATGCAAATTAATTAAAATAGTTTATAAAATAGCTAATAATTATAAAAATTGAATTTCGTGCATAGATAATAGTTTAAAATAATTATTTAATATTTTGAAATATAAATGACTAACTTTGATAAAAATAGTACAAAATTATATTCTTGGGCTATAATTGCAAAGTTATTGCAATTATAGCCAAAAGACGGCAAATTGGCTAATTGTGAAATAATTTGGTCTTAATAGGACCATAAACAATAAAATAAATCAAGAAATGCTTTTGAAATCATTTGCGATGCAATTTTGTAATTATTTATTGAAAATATAATGATGGATAAATTAATAAAAATATAGGAAAATTATGGAAAAATACAAATTGCTACTAATGCATGATTTTGAAGGTATATATGCAATAAAAAATATATTTTTTTTGAGAAATTGGGTATCAATAGGGGACATAGTATTAAGGAAGGTCACGCTTAACACCCGAACGAGGGGAATTTGGGGCCGAACTTGAAAGGGACATATCATATCATCGAAATCATCGGAGGGGTCCTACAAACTCGGAACAATAAGCGGCGAACAACTATCGAGCGATTTAAATATAACTAACCTGAAACAATATTACTTATAAGGTACGACCCTATTCGTTTTCTTTTAGTTATGTTTATGACTAACGATTGCAGGTAACCGACAAGGAGCAGTACAAAATATTTAGGCCTGAAAGCACGCGTTACACTCTTTTTCCCTTGAACCGGTTTTGTCCCAAATGGGTTTTCTGGTAAGGTTTTTAATGAGGCAACAATGGATTGTGCTAACCTAGAATCGAAGACCGGTCATGAATTGCTATCAAAGATCACATTAACAGTATCTGAGGCTTCTCTATGATCAACCTCGAATATTGGGGGACATTACCCTTAGATATCGACTTAAGCAAGGGAAGAAACTTCGTATCCGAAGTGTCTCGATTGATAGGATTTATTGTAAGGGCCAAATAGTGAAATTGTGATGACCCAAAAGGTCATCCTAACTAATTCCAGCTAAATCTATGTTCCGAGGCCTCGAAAGCCTCCGTTAATATCATCTCGATATGCGTGCGCATCCCGGGCAAGTAGCCGGGAAGCTTCCATGTGAAAATTTGATAAAAATGGGATTTTTGAATTGAATAATTGAATAAAGTTGACTTTGGTCAACATTTTTGGTAAACGGATCCGGACCCGTGATGTGACGGTCTCGGAGGGTCCGTAGGAAAATATGAGACTTGGGCGTATGCCCGGAATCGAATTCCGAGGTCCCAAGCCCGAGAAATGAATTTTTAAAGAAAATTGTTTTCTGAAAAATAATAAAGGCTTTTGAAAATGAATAATTATGTGAAAACCGTGTTACCGGGCCCGTATTATGGTTCCGGAGCCTAGAACAGGTTTATTATATGTTATGTGACTTATCTGTGAAATTTGGTGTAAAACGGACGTGAAACGACGTGATTCGGAGTTAAAATGGAAAATTTAATAGTTTATGAAGTTTGAGAAAATTCTATGGATTTTGGAGTTTAATTCATTGTTTTTGATGTATTTTGGTGGTTTAATTATTTTCACAAGTCCTTAGGATGTTTATGAGGTTGTGTGTGTAATTGGTTTTGAGCTCCGAGGGCTCGGGTGAGTTTCGGGTAGGCGTCATAGTGCAAAAAGTAGGAAAAATCTGGTGTTCCTCAAGTTTTCTGGTGTCTGATACCTCCTTCAG